>JAEAOA010001692.1:8267500-8345814 GCA_016746295.1 Potamilus streckersoni
TAAAACCCAAATATAAAAGTAATCATAAACACCTGATTTGACAAAAAAAACCCCTGATTCATAACATTGTTACAGGAAACATGTCTTGGCAAAAACACTTTTCATCACATTGTAATGGGGGAGGACAAAGATCCTATTCGTCACGTTTTTGTAGGAATCCTGTCTTGGCAAAATCCTTTTAATACTTTGTTATCTGTGAGAACAAAGATTCTATTGATCACATTGTTATAGAAAACATATCTTGGCAAAAACCCTATTCATTACATTATTTTAGGAAACCAAACTTGGGGAAAAAACCTATTCATCACATTGTTATAGGAAATTGTCTTGACAAACCCATATTCGTCTCATTGTTATAGGATACATGTCTCTGCAAATGCCTTTTAATTCGTTGTTATCGGTGAGAACAAAGACCTTATTGATCAAATTGTTATAGAAAACATACCTTGGCAAAACCCCTACTCATCACATTTTTATTGAAAACCCGTCTTGGCAAAAACCTTATTCATGGCACTATTCTTTGGGAGAACAAAAACCTTTGAACACATTGTGATAGGAAACATGTCTTGGCAAATGCCCTATTCAACGCGTTGTTATTGGGGGAGGATAAAAACCCTATTGATCACATCCTTATAGGAAACCTGTATAGGCAAAACCCTGTTCATCATGTTGTTATTGGAAACATTTCTTGATAAAAGCCATATTCATCGCATTGTTACAAGAAACCTGTCTCGGCAAAAATCCTAATCATTACCTTGTTATAGAAAAACCTGTCTTAACAAAAGCCTATTCATCATGTTATGGGTGATAATAATAAAAACCCTGTTCATTACGTTGTTATGCGTGATAATAAAACCCCCAAAACATCTAGAGTCTGGATGTCAAAGATTGGTCAAGACGATCGCCTTAGGCTATTCGGCCACCACCATCCCCTACACTAATTGGTGCCCAGTACGTACGCAGGCTATTGAAAAGCATTTTAAGTGATGCAGTATTGGAAATGTATGTTGTTACAACTATGAATAACTTAATGGATATAAAATTTCATTTTGCAAATTGATAGCAACTAGATGTGTAAAATAAGTGTAATGCTACTCTTTGATTGCTCTAAGTCATTTTAATTGAATTGAATCATGAACTGATAACAGAATTTTAAAAAATCTAGTAACACCACGGCAGTAGAATTAAGAGATTAAGGGATATAATTTATTTGAAATAATGTCTTTCTTCCGCAATTCTCAGAAAAGGACATAAATACACATTAGTAGAAATCTAGTACAATAACATGTATTGATCGAAAAATTAGAAAGAATAATTAAATATGAAGATATCTATGAAAATGACATTTTGCTATGTTCAAACAAGAGTATTTAAATTTGCTAAAGGTTGTTTTTTCTCTACAAAAATATAGGCGAGTTTTCCGACCTTTTTATATGGCACTATCCTAGTAACTTTTTATTTCCACTTTGTCAAAATCTTTAGTTGTTGAATGGAAAAGTAAAATGGGACTTACGTGTTAAATGGTAAGGTCCATTTATGTAAGTAGTATTCCAACTCTACGCACAGTACTCGTTATTCCAAGTCAAAATCAGGAATGCAAGCATTTTAAAGGAACAACCAGCGAGTCACACAATAACACCTTTCAGAATCTTAAGATGGTCCATATAATTTAAATCATAAAACCTTTTGTGATTGCCAAGAATGAAAAGACTTTTATAGCAAAATTGCTCACTTTCTCAGCTTTTATTGAGAAAAAGAAACATCGAGGCAAATTAGCATCGTCTGATTCATGATTTAAAAAGCTTTGTAGCGATTGAGTATAAAAGAACCCACAGAACAAATGGTATATATCCTCATAAACATTTTAACAATGAATCTCTCTCTCTCTCTCTCTCTCTCTCTCTCTCTCTCTCTCTCTCTCTCTCTCTCTCTCTCTCTCTCTCTCTCTCTCTCTCTCACACACACACACACACACACACACACACACGGAGGCACACACACGCACACACACCCACAACTACGCAAGGTGACTTCAGAAAGTTTATGCGGGACCTTTTCATATACTATTATGAAATTTATCAAAAATTATTAACATGAGGTGAATATATTAATGTGCTTATGGAGTCGCGATATATTCCAAGAGTTGTGCCTTATTTTGTGTGGTTAAATTTACACTGTATATGTTAGTTTTTGTGTGCATAAGTCATCCCTTGGAAATCCTTTGGTAGCCATAATTGGTACGAGTTACGAGTTATAGCCCTTTAAGTGCTAAATGAGTGCAAGATCCCCATTGCTAATACTTTTCGGAACATAATCGCCACTGTATAGCTGTTTTGAGCCCTGGATTATATAAACCTTCATCCATCGTCTTTGTACATTCATATGATCACGTTAATTAGATCATTCTTTATTTTTCTTAGAGTTAAATTTTTCTTTCAATATTGTATGTCAAATTTACAGCAATTTGATTGGTCGTGCCCTTTTTAATATTTGTGTTCACACCCACATGAACCCAATATTCTGAAGACAGGTCCACCTGCACTACCTTTCTGTACATAAACTTAATGAATGATGACAATATGTAGAATATAGATATTTAATGTGACCTAAGAGAGAACATCAAAGCCACGATCTTCCCATTATAGCAAGATGATCTAACAAATTAAACTACACAAC
The DNA here is from genome assembly GCA_016746295.1 of Potamilus streckersoni. NCBI lineage: Eukaryota > Metazoa > Mollusca > Bivalvia > Unionida > Unionidae > Potamilus > Potamilus streckersoni. The sequence continues at coordinate 8,270,177 of JAEAOA010001692.1, forward strand.
CATTCAACAGACCTGGCTTACAAAGATTGTGCAGGCATTATCATTAAGGATTGACTGGTTACTATAAAATTAATTAGTTTTACACGCATGTCAGCATTAAATATCTTCCAGCCGATCTGAATTATATATATATATATATATATATATATATATATATATATATATATATATATATATATATATATATATATATATGTATTTATTTTTGTGTATATATATATATATATGTATATATTTGTATATGTATGTATGTATATATGTATATATTTATGTATATATTTTTATATATATTTATATATATATATATATTTATATTATTATAAATAAGTAAGTATATATGTATATTTGTATATATGTATATATATGTATATGTATATATATATATATATATATATATATATATATATATATATATATATATATATATATATGTATATATATATGTATATATATATATATATATATATATATATATATATATATATAAAGAATACAAATCATATGGCGAATAACAACCCTTTCGAGCGTACTGGATCCACCAAGGGATCACGTGTGTCAGGGATTGATTAAAATAGATGCAATAAACTGACGACGGACAGTACGAAACTTGAAACTAACTAGCCTGAGTGCTTTCGACTCTTAATGAGTCTTTTCAAAGGCAAATACAAAATATATATACGACAAACAAATAAACACAAAAACGTTGTGTTTGTAAACCTCTACATGGCTGTCTCCACATGTGTTAAAACTATAAATACAACCAGCTTGTATAGACTAGTTGCGAGAACTGAAACGGTGTATAATTCCCTAAAAGTCATTAAAGGGTTGCTATTTTCGTCTGAATCTTTGGCTAATATTTAGGCTGTCGTACACCCTCGTATGAATGGGGACGTAAAATTTATCAATGAATCTGTTGAAGAAGGAACTATTTAGAACGATGCTCTCTGAAATGTGTAATATTAACATAATTTTGTTATGTGTACTCTTTTTCTTCATCTTCGCCTACTATAGTTCAAATCGAAATTATTAGTGAAGTTGACATTGTTTCACTAACAAACAGAATATGAATAGAATAAATGTGCAGTGGTTAGAAAACATAGATCTCTCCAGTAGGTCATTTGTTTTGATCACGTGACCTTATGGCGTCTACATTCACCCGACTTCACCGTTCACCATTCTGAGAATGTATTCATATTCATGTGACCCAGGGTCAACGAATCCAAAACGAGGCTAAGCTAGGTACTTTAAATGTCTGAATTTACATGCTCGGTGTTAAAATTCATCCATCTACCAGCACCATAAAATAATAATAATAATTATAATCAATGAAGCATTTCACATAAATAAGAGACCAATTTGTGTGTTTTGGGACAGGGTGCTTTGATTATATATATATATATATATATATATATATATATATATATATATATATATATATATATATATATATATATATATATATATATATATATATATGTGTGTGTGTGTGTATGTGTGTGTGTATGTATGTGTGTATGTGTGTGTGTGCGAATGGCTTTCAAACAGCTTTTTCGGGTAAATATATAACTGCCAGTCTGTTATGGAAACAAACAAAATTGTATTCGTATGAAAACACCCGTATATCCATATTATCAGTTGAGTAATGATTCAGAAAAGAAAACATATGTCATTTAAAGAGAAAATTTCAGTCTCTCCCACCCCCAATCACTAAAAGCAGCAAGCATCATAGCAATAACCACGTTTAGCACTTCTGATACAAATTATAATGTAAACATACCGACACGAATAAAATAAAAACTATTTAAATCACACCACATAGTCTTTACTGGTGTGTCTTGGTTGGTTAAAAGGTCATTTTGTGTCACTATGCACATTTTGTAAATGTTTTTATTCTGACCGCTTGTTTTGACCACAGTATTGATTGGTCAAAAATGTACATTTAAACCATACCTAATCAGAAACAAAATTCATGCTTTAAATAGTTTCTTTTCTCTTTGTGTGCTGTAGAGCAAAATTATACTCAAGATAGGCGGTAAATCAATTTATTTTTTAAGAGAATGGACGTATCTCTCACTGTAATACTTTAATCACTTTGTCATCCGTTCCTTCCATGTAATGTTGTAGACACCCGTGATAAAATTCTCAACGAATGAAAAAGAAATAGCTGGCAAACAGCTCAGATCGTTACTCGATGTACAGTATGACGTCATATTTTTCTCGATTTTCCTAGCTTAGTCTCGTTTTCGCGATGCATTATTATTCATGAGGATCTCAATAAGAATGGTCTAGCGCAACACAGGAAGGATACGAAGCAGGGAACCAGACTAACGAGGTAAGCCACTGGAGCAGTGTATCATATATACTCATTCGCATATATGCGCAACTCTTCATACATCTTTTGACGAATATTCCTAAATTTGTGGTTTCAGCACGTGAAAGGATATATAATAGCAAGGATAATATTTGTTCAAGTGTTCTTGTACATGTTCCTGGATCATTTCTGGGATAAAAGTGGTTGGGAAGAAGGCTTCTATGAAAGTCACTACCCAACGCGCTTAGGGCTTAGGGGTTTAGTTTTATGACTTGATGTAATTTCATCATGAAATAACATAATTTGTTGCTGAGAAACACATTAATAGAATTGTCACTAAGCGAAGTTAAATAAAATTTATTGTTCACAGTGTCATTGTAATTGTCTTCTTGGAGTCACTCGATGTCATAGGAGAATGATTGTGCAACAGTTTCAGATTGTTGTTGTGACTCGAGTGGTTGTGACTGGCGTTAGAATATTGTGACTGTTGTTGTTACTACTTTCGGTTTTTTTCAACGAGGGCAATCCCTCGATGAAAACGGCCAATACAACTTCTAAGCAAAATAGCCCACAACTGTTTATCACTTTGTTGCACACCAGGTTTCCAATGGCTGCTCCGAAGACATCTGACCGAAAAGATTGATTTTTATAAACACATGTCAACACGGCCACAGTAGTTGTTCTTATTGTTATTGTGGTTTCTGTAGCTCCCAATTTAAAGAAGTTGAAGATGGTGATACAGCGTTGATGGCATATATATAACCTCTGCTCCTTTAAATATTAAAGTTGCAACGCTGCAATACAAGAATCAAAATAAGCGGATAAAGTTTTTATCGGATTTTGACTTCTTAGATACGATGGTTTCCAACTTTACGAGTGCTTTGATTGAGACTACTTCAATTTCCTACAATGCACGATCTCTCTTGATTACTTGTTGTAACTCGGGCAAGTTAAAGGTTCTTTTTAACTCTTCTCTGTTCATATGATCCCATTTATTGTGAGGCGGATGGCCTAAACCTAGCAATTATGTCGTCCAGTTCACTAAATATCCTTTCTTAAATATGAACTTTGTTTGACCGAGTTGAACTCAATCTCCTGTGTTCAAACTCTCTTCTAACATTTATGAGACGTTCCAAATGATTTATTGAACGCTGTCACTTCATTGTGGAGAGTTATTTGTTCTAGGGCACATCTGATAATGCGATGATGCGATTGGTTTTAGGCTTTCAGTAGTCGTTTACGGTCTTCATTGCATTTTTATGTTTCATAGTCCCTTCTAATGCTTTGGTGTGAAACAGAAAACACTAAATTAATATTACGTACCCATGAGATGTTCAGGTTCCTGACGAGTCTGTTCGATTAATCAACAACTATAGGTCTGTGTGAGATTAGGAATTGGGAGTAAACAAGGTCTAAGTTGTTTGTATCAGCATCGGAAGAAATCCTCTTTCACTTAGCTCTTTTGACTGAGTGAAATTTTATTTTTCGCCATTTGTTCAAAAAATTGACGATGTCGTCCTACTCGTCTGTCTTGAACCAATGAACCATTCCATGATATACGTTTAAACAACGTTCACACACAGTAACAATAATTTATTTAGGTGCTCATTGAATGATGTGCTTTTGCAACATGGAGAGTCGCTTTGGCGAGCACCGACAAGACATCCCACAAGTTTGACTAAATGATCAGTAATGGCTTTTCCCAATTGTTTGAAGAAAGCCCTGAACGACGTTGTTGTGACAGTAAACTCTTGGGGAAAGACGTCTTTTTTTCCACATGAACTAAAGAGACTCTTACGCATCCATTTTTCTTTTATACTGAAATTCGTCTGCTTTTTATACTTTGTTAACATGTTAGCAATTGCATGATGAGGTGTTGTCAAAGGATTGGACAAGTACAGTAAGTATTGTAGTATGTAGTATTTTTGTTCGTTTTGACCGCATCATTGGCAGCTAGGGCAGTATCAGCAGAAGAAGGCAAAGCCAGCTTAAGAGTCCATTTAGCAATGGGTTTCCATTTCTTCATCATATTGGGAAACAATATTTTTTAAACCAGGTATATGAGACGACATATTTAATGGATTAGAAAATAAGGAGAAGGTGATGGTAGCAGCTGTCAGTGTGAAACGGAAATGTTGAAATTTCCGTGAGGACGTGTGCGTTCAAACCAAAATACTTCTTTCTCGTGAGGTTGAAGTGGAAGGTTTTATTTTTTTTTTCTTGTGTGAGGAGTATGTAGAGTTGTTTGAACTCACTACAACTCTCATCTTGATCTTTGATCATGTGCTTTGTTTTAACTTCTTGTGCTTTTATATAGCATCGGGTATAGTATTTATATGCCATCGTAGAAGCTAAAGAATTATCACTCTATTTCCACCCGGTTTTAATATACTTCATTTCCTAATATGACAATCGATTCTTTTATCGGTCACGTTTGTCAAGGCCACTTTGTTTTTATGAAAACGATGTTGTGCTGGATGACAAATGTGAAAATCCCTTGTAGTATCTGATGCAACGACAAAGTAAACCATGACAACACTTTTTTGAGATTGGCTTCTAATAAATGCGAACGCACTTGTGCATTTGTTTCATAATTGATGGCACATGGTGGTCGAATCCATTTTGCAGAATGAGCGTGAAAGGACGTCATGTTGAATAATATAGGAAGGAAGTAAATGATGCTTTGGCTTGTTTATTTATTTATTTTTGGTATATTGTACTCAGAAGGAGGACGAAAATGATTAAGTCAATGTGAATGTGCAAATCACTAAACAAGCTTCCTGTCACCAATCGTGAAACAAATTCTTACGAAATCGCAAATAATATGGAATGGTAGTAGATATGAATATGGCAATTCGTCTTAAGCATAATTAGCTCATGGAATTCCTAAATGCTTAGCCATGTATCGGACTCAAATTTGTCTCTAGAACTTGTAAACAATAATCCCTAAGGAATGTTGAGTATGTGTAAATCACTAAACACATTCGCTTTACTTTCCTGAAATAAATTTTCAGTAATACGAATTTTTCTCTCTGATAAATGGAGTCCTCCAAACACGAAATTTTCACCAATGACTTGAGGGTAAATTTTCAATGAATAGTGTGGGGCTAGAACGTCTTGAGTTTTCTGAATTTCAATCATTAGGTCCACACGCAGTCCATTTTGAATTTCGTCCTCGTTCCAGAGTTGTTCAGCCAACTATAAATATCGTATGATGTCATTTACCCGATAGGCATTGCGCCGTCCGCCATATTGTTTTCGGAAAAACATAAATACAGCCTTCAGTAAATCTTCTTGTTGTTTTCATCGTATTCTAAACGATAACACTTGTTTTTCTTCCCAATAACGGTTGTAAAACACCGTTGTTATGGTATTTGCCGTAGTTACTGTACATATATAAATAAAGATTACACGAAGAGAGCTACTTTCATTCCATCCCCTAACCCTATATATATATATATATATATATATATATATATATATATATATATATAGAGAGAGAGAGAGAGAGAGAGAGAGAGAGAGAGAGAGATAGATAGATAGATAGAAATGAACAGACTTTTTTCTGCTTCTATGCATTGTAAGACCTTGCAAAGATAATAATAATAATAATAATAATAATAATAATAATAATAATAATAATAATAATAATAGACTACAACAAACTAACCATTTAAATATTTATTTCACGCTACACACCTAGGAAAATCACTGTGATCCTGACAGAAAAAATTCCACATAGAACAGACCAAACTAATTCATCATTAAAATGCCCTTTAATACAGAAATGCTACAAACACATGAGCGCTTGGAGTGATAAAGAGATCTTTAAAGAGATCAGGGTCACATATCTTTGTTCTCACGGCCGATTAAAATATAATATTTTGCGTCTGCGAGCTAATGAATGGGGGCGGGCGACTACCTACATTGCTGCCCTTATTTTCAATACAAGGATCATTTTTGTTTACAAATTAATTCACCTTTTTCACTTAGTGCCAAATTGTAGTGATGCTTTGGTGGTCTATTTACTTATTATTTTTTTTTGTTTTGATTTTGTGAAGACATTCTTGATGCACGTTCCACGAAACCGCGCTACTAAAAGCATGAAATGTGTGCAGTATATACACACTGAATTTTACATATCTTTTGATTAAATCGCTTAGATTTCCACTGATGCAGAGATCTATGCACTTTAACCATCGTTTCAGCTACATCACTGAGTGATTTTCTATCAAAGCATAAGGTAATTTTCCACCAGGAATATCATCTTCTGTCAATGAAATGTAATGGTACTGAGCCGTGATATTGTAATGTTTGTCCGCAGATGGGCCTAAGTCCTATTTTTAGGTATGAGGTAGTGATTCGTTACGTCACACGAGGTCTACGGCTGAACAACCCTATATGATCTCTGCTACTTACCGTTGTTCGGTTCTATCTCATCAACTAGTGCTTTTCCATAATCGCTTGAATTGCAATGTATCAATTGCCTTTACATGGACTTTATCTACCACGATAAAACGTGTAAACTGCATTTGATTTTGGTCGTATTCAAATCTGGATTATACTTCCTTTAGTAATCCGGAGTTGACCCACAAATAAATATCTGCATCTTCCACTGCATGAAGTAAACGTGCATTATATAGAGGGTGAATTTTTATCAGTTATGCCGAAACATATCTTTTGTGGTTTCGAATTGCAGGATTTCTGCTAGAATGTTAATTCAGTATTTGTACTAAATTAGATCCAGACGGAAGATTTACTTTCAGCTTTGCTAGTGTGGAAGACATCTTCATTGGTTGACTTATTGACAATGGATGGTCAGATTGATTGATAGACATTTTAAGTCGCTTGCTGCCGTGAGGCTGATACGACTGCTTACAGTCCCGGGCGTGGACTGCAGTCCCTTTAAAAGGGCACTTGACCTTGGTGCTAGGCCTTTTACCTGACCCCTAGAGGTCAGAGACCCCCCCAAAAAATGTCCAAATAAAAACCTCCAATCACTTCTAAACTACATCCTTGCAGGATTTTCTTTCGACGGTCGTGGTAAAATCCGCTTTGAAATGAATGACTCTCAGAAACGGTGCGGATGTGTGTCCCACCACGCTGAACTCCACCACAAACGAGTACACAAAGATCAAATTTAATTCTTCGTTCAGTTCTACAGAGTAACGAAAAACTTCGCAAAATTCAAGTTGTTGATAATGGGTGGTATGAGTGCACTTTTGATCATCTTTAGGTTTCCGCCCAAATTATCAAATAATTCAGGACAAAATGTAATGGACAATGTTTTGGCATTCGAAAATTATATTAGCAGGCAACAAGCCACTTTATGGTAATCGATGGTGAAACTTTGTTTCTTTTTTATTCAAGTCTTTGCCAAGCAACGCATTGAATCGTGTACACAAGATGTTGATCACTAAAAAAAGTGCCTGCAAGAATTTTCAACAGATAGATGTACCCTGGAGCATCGGGTGACACTGGTCGTTTCACAGAGGCATCTACAGTTTCGTTTTCATTTAAATATTGTTGCACTTGGTCATTCAGAACTTCGACATCAAAACTGTTTTGATTTTCAGGGATGCTTCCGATTTGTGTATGTCGAATCATTTCCACCAAAGCCACTTACAAATAGGCATCGTGATCCAGTTGGATGGTGTGATGTAATTTAATCGTAAAACAGCACAAAGTTTTTTGAAGAAACATCCATGGAACTTTCATTGAGTAAAGCTAAGTGAAATTGGTTATTCATAATTTCAGAGTTCTACTATCGGAGGAGTCACTGGAGGTCAGAGGAATGTCTAAAAGAGGATTATTAGTATTGTGACTGTAAAGAGGGTGACTGGCGTTATTACCGTTAGATCATTCCACGGAACGAATGGGGAGAAGATATCCAGTGCAACTGTTCAATAAAATGGTCCACATTAGCTTGTCTTCTTGATGCAGACTCAGACTGGCAATGAAAGCACTCGTCCAGTGACACGAAATACTTAGTTGGTCCAGTTGGGTAAGTTAGCTTTGTCGAATGTGAGTTTGGTTTTGTTAATGATCACCGAAACTCGTCAATACTCAGCCTTTCTTGGGAACAACCATAGCTGTAGACGCAACAGACGGTCTTTTCGTTGTTGGGAGTCACTTCTTCGGGGCACATCCTACGACACTGATGGTAAGATTGATTGTAGGCTTTGGACAGGTGCAGTAAGACGTCGCTGTTTTTGATAATGTGCTGATGTGTAAAATATTTCCACATGTGTTCTTTCAAAGTCCGTTGAAAATCTTCCATGATGCTGTATTTCGTTTCTGGATTCTCGGTCTTGAAAAAAATGAATATCTCGTTTCTTCAATTCATTTTTGAAAAGTATGGTTCAGAAATTCAGTGCCACTGTCGGTGCCATTGTCAGTTTGCCATCAAGGAGGGTCACCACCGATTATTTTCAACACCAGTTTTAGGGCTCGCACTAATTGCTCGACTTGGAAATAAATGGTGTGAACTAGGTAAATTCAAATTCGGAAACGACGTCGATGTCACAAAGCAAATATTTGTAGCCATGATTGTAGCTAGTCAAAGGAGAGACATCAGCTAAATCAGCTTGCCATTGATGACCAATGCCCTCCATTCGGGTGAGATTTCTGGAACATTTTCGTCGAACGGGTTTTTGTAAGGTGTACGGGTCTTGTTCTTGTAAGCATCGTTGCTGTTGAAGTAAACAGACACTTTTGAGTCGGGTTTTGGCAGAAAATTATAATTTCTGAACTGATCCGTATCCCGCAGAATGGCTGGATCATCATAAATGATGCCTAATAAATTTTGCATCAGAACTTTTTTCAATAAATTACCCACTGATGCTACTATGGATGGGGTGAGGTGGTGATCTGGAAACGGCTTTACGTGTCCGACGTGGCACGGAGGTAGATGTCGATGATAGTGCTGTGATAGCAGTGGCAGTATTGGGATTCCTTTTGTCTTGCTTTCTTTTTTCACTTCTCGTTTCCCTTCTTTTTTTCACTTCTGTCGAAGGAGGAGTGGGCATCATCTTTTTAACCCGACTTTTGAGTCGTCTCGTTGATGTGTAGGTAAGGGGTCAAACAAGGACGCTGCAATCTTACTATTGATGGAAGCTGCTAAAGGTGTTTAAAAACAACTCTACGTTGCACCGACATATTCATCTTTTGACATACGGGTATCTTCTTTTAGAAAATTTGGCTAAGAACTGGTCGATACCTAGCTAAGCATTCGTTCTGGTTAAGAACATCGATAATATATATATATATATATATATATATATATATATATATATATATATATATATATATATATATATATATATATATATATATATATATATATATATATATATATATATCAGAACGATCAGAGTGTAATATAAACAAGTCATTATACAACATTTATGTGACGGTGTGGTGTCCTAGGGAAACTGGGATATGTTTTTAGAGTCTTTACACTTGGCATAGTAACACAGTCCTCCCAGAATGACTTTTGAGGTATATCCATGTCAATGCTGGTCCTGTACTGAATTGTGTCGTTTTCCTCGGTGTTGAGTTATTCTTCTGACATTGCGGGTAGCACAGGTTAAAAGCTTACTTTTTCACTGGACGTTTGACTTGATGATCACAAATCTTGGGCATAGTTTGCCTCTTCCTTTGTCCAAGCCTCGAAACAAAGACTTTTCCAGTCATGTACAACTTGCTATTGGGATTGTAACTGACAAGCTACACACGCATCTTCTTAACGCTGATGAGTTTTTTCTCCCGTAGAGGTAGAAAAGTATCGAGATGAAAGCGCAAGGCATTTAACATAATGAGTCGCTCGTGGGCATTTAAAGGTACCCACGTCATGTTTTTGGTGGTTTGCACTGTTCATAAAGTGTACACCACACCTCGATCCCAATTTTGTTCCCATTCGTGTATGTAGTGGCACAAAGGAACTGAAGCACTTGACTTTATCACCTTCGTCCAAGTAGATAAATCTATCTCTGGCTAATTCTTCTGGGGGAGGTCCTCCCAGATATTTATGTCATTTACCTTGGAAGGTTTAGAATTAATGTTTAAGGTCGCAGTAATCAGACAAACGTACAGGAAACCAATATTTTCTCGTAGGCTCATTTTGATGATGGTACATGAAACCCCACGTAGTTTTCTCAGGCATGGATAACATCTATAGGGTGTTAGCTGCATGGTGTCACATGGAGGACAGCATTGACAATGAAAATCGGTAAAGAGTCCACGGTAACGAGTGTCATCGCTTTCACATCCGTCAGGATTGACACACACAACATTAATTTTCATAGTAGGTATTGTGGTAGTCATAGCAAAATTCCCATAATGTCTTGCTGAATTGCTGAAGTCACGACATTCCTGCAATATCATGTTTCGGCACTGCACTCCACTTGAGAATCACTGAACTTGAATAGTGTCTGTTTGTTATGTTACGTATATATAAATGAATTGCTTGTGTGTTACTTTTAAAATTCTTTCTTATTTTATTTTTTTGTTTCATTACAAGTTATTGTAATGATTATTTTCACAGGATTCGATATTGTTTCAACTTGCATTATGTTTGTACAGAACTGAAAAGTATTTCATTAGCATTAGTTTTAGCTGACCTCTTTCAGACACTTGGTAAACCTGAATTTAAATGTAACTTTTAACTTTGAAGTTAAATGTTTGGTCAGAATCAAGGTCATATATATATATATATATATATATATATATATATATATATATATATATATATATATATATATATATATATATATATATATATATATATATATATATATTACATATTACTCGCGTGATCACCATGCAACATTTTTTTATTATTGGATCTTAAATAAGACTATCCGGGCGCATGTGTCAATTACCTTGTGCATAGTGATCATGCGACCTATCACAAGTGTCGAAATGACGTTTTAGTAAGGTTTTATATTCAATATCACTGTTTTCGCAATTCAGTAGTAAAAATACCTTCAAGAGATCAAGTGAATTTCTGTTGTGCCAAGTTAGAGTTGTTTGTTATTCATAAAAAAAATTATATTCTCTGGGAAAAGAGTGCTTCGTCATCAAAGCTTCGAACAGAGACATTCAGTGGAAATTATTCAGAATGCTTAAGCCGGTATATTTTTTTGTGATTCATAAAATTAAACGTAGAACTTTTGACAATTCTTTTGCGATTCATAAAAGTCAACGTGGAACTTTTAACGTCAATACTTCATTCGTCTGACGTCATCGTCCGCCATCTTTGAACTTCGCCGATAATTGAACTTGGATTTATTTAGGCTTTTTAAGTAATATGAACTGTGTGTATCGATTCTAAGAGTGTTGTTTTTCTATTATATTCACAAACTTTAAGTCCTTTTTCATAGTTTTGCTGTTTTTTTCTAGGTAAATCAATTATTTTTGTTTTAATTTAAATGCTTGATGGCTTCAGTCTTTCTTTGTTACTTAAAACCAGCCGAGATTTGTTACAGTAAGAATTCCTTTTCCTCGCTTGGCAACTGTAGTCATAATAAACTATCGGTCTTGGACGTTTTCCCTTTTTCTATGCTGACCAATATCGACGTGTCTTGAAGATAAAGTGAAGAGGTTGGGAAGTCGCACTAGTTTCTTTTACATGATTTGATACAATATTTTCCAATGGTCGACTGACATCTTGGTGTGTGGCTAAACGTACAATCGTGTGAGGCTCGTGGGTGGTCACTTTAAAATCTTGATCATCTCCAAACTGCAAGACTTTTTCAATACTCGAAAGTTCACCACTTGATTGGTACTATAATTGAGTGTCAATCCTTTTATCTTTAAACTCGGTGTGCACTTCTCCTTATGGTTCACGGTATTCGTAGCCGTAAATTTTGGGACTGACACTAGCAAAACTAAGAATTTTCTCGTTGGGTTTCTCATCCGTCCAGGCTCCTAAACGGTCTCCTTCGATGTCAGGGTGATGTTGACCCGGGTGATGGATGTAAATGTAAGTGTCCGTGTCAAAATGCAGCACACGATCTTGTAATAGTTCTAATGCTTCATGCAATTTTAAGAGAGCACGGCCTATCACCCATAAAGGTAAATATCTCAAAACTGAAACAGAATAATGTGAATGAGAAGTTTGTGGAAGAACTGTGCAGTCAAATATAGAGACTATATGGGAACTCTGAGAATATCATGGCAAACCGGACTTCTTTGACTTTATCCAAACGCAATGGTTCTACTACATGTAGACATTAAGAATGGTATGTTGCTCTGATAAAAAATATATCAGCTCCAAAAAGCCTTTTTGGAAGACAGCACTTTAGTATCTGAGAAGGCAGTCTTCAAAGGAGTGCAATTTATCATGGCTGAGGCGAGGCACATGGCAGATGAGATTCAGTCTTACGCACATAGGAATAACTTGATGTCTTGCAGACAGTTTAAGAGCCACAATAGTCAATAACATTTTCAAGACTAAGTGCTGACGGTACCAAACTGCTCGGTGACAAAGAAAAGATACTACAAATAAAGGCAAAACACATCAACAGCAACATCAATCAACAATCATCTATCAACGACCAGGAATTTACTCGACTGCCCCAAGTGTAAATCAATATATCTACCTTTAATACCTCAACGCTGACTGAAACTGAAAAAGTGATTGAACTGGTGTCAAATTTCAAATCACACGGATTAGATAATGTATCAACCGAAGTCAACAATACAAGCGTCTAACACATGGCTCAGAAATTTACTGAACTCTTCCAGTTAGTTTAGACTCATAAAACTATACGACAGGAGTACAGGGATGCATCTATAGTCCACTTGTGCAAGGCAAGAGACCATTCTGCGACATTCTGTATCAACTAATACATCACATCTATCAAGGACTCATCTTGTTCACGACTTACACTGACCCGACAAAAGCATTTGACACAGCCAGTCGTTAAGACCGCCGAAAATTGGTTGCCCAAACGGATTCGTTGTAATGGTTTGGCAATTTGTTGATGCCATGCTCGCTTGCGCCGTAGACGACGGTGAGTAATCTGAGCCATTCCAAGTCACCAATGGAGTCAAGCAAGGCAACGTGTTGACACCAACACCTTCAGTTTGATGTTATCTGACATACTACAGATGCCTTCCATTACATAAACACAGGGTTGGACATCATTATCCTGACTGATTAAAATGTCTTCGATTTGAGAAGACAACGGGCGAAGAAGTTATGGCAGTGACTTATCCTGAACTCCTATTTGCACCAACCTGTATCAAGAAAATCTTACGTAGAGCCTAGCATCACAGTGAATGGCTAAAGCCCACATGGCAATATCAAGTTTACTTACCTCAAAAATAGACCGTCACGTGCAGTCTATATTGAGGAAAACACTAATGTCCGAATCGCAACAGAAATTGTAGCTTTCGACACTTCATGCATAAATGTGCAAACAAACCTAAAGGTTTAAAAAGCCATTGTGTTGCCAATAAAACCATGCTGTATGTATGCGAAACCTGAACGGTGTAAGGAGGTCATGCCAAAAAGCTAAACTAATTCCACATGGGCAGCCTGACTTATCTGCTGAGGAAATTGGCAGGATAATTTCCAAGATAATTAGGTACTCGTACGGCATGCACTCCAAGCATCTAAACATCTAATGAAATCTCTAATGTGGTGGGCAAGCAATATTAGACCAAGCAAACTGAAGGACGGAAAGCGATTTCGAAGACATTAAATAAACGTTTCAAAGACTCACTCGGTTCATCCTTGAAACACTTCCAAAATGACCCTGAATCTTGTGATGATGTCGCATATGATCGTTCCACTGTCCGCCAATGGTTTGTGTTCACTAACTATGTTTGGTTGGTACGTGATCTCTTTTTGCTATTTAAGAGCAATTAAAGGTAGTTAAATCTGCGTAAACTCCTGTCGGCCGAACGCTAAAGCTGAGACCCAAGCTTCCTAATTCTGCCTTTGACAGCAAACGTAGATGCAAATCTAGTTATAAGGATTACTTCTGAGGTAATCTCCATTATGTATCACTAAGGTTCTAAAGCGACGCTCAACTTCCCTCACCACTACTGCTTGCAGGATAAAGAAGTCAAATCCGACGCCCAGACTGGTGACAATGTTAAACTATACATCTTGTGTTAAATCAGAGATACAAAACAAACGCATTTATTGCTGCAACTGTTCAAACTGACGTGATTATGTCGGCCCTTAACAAATCGACTTTTAAGGCGACTCTTCCATGTTAATAACAGCAACCTAGAGGCAGAATATTTCGGCTGTGGGGCAGATGAATAGCCCATTTCATACCTGATTTAACCGAGTTGCTCCCTAATTATCCGAAAAACCTTCCGAGTCACTTCATACTCTAGCAAATCAAACGCTGGTGGGCACATATACATAACAAAATGGAGTACATTGTTGTTTAGAAGTATCAGATTAAAACAAATTAAGAAATGCCCGCTACTTGTAACGTCAGAGGTTGCAAAGCTTGTTCCAATCAAGGATGTGGCATTAGATTCCATCGTCTGCCATGGAGAGATGATTTGTTGTGCAAACAGTGGCTCATACGAGCAGAAAAAATCGAAACATGAAAATACCGGAAAAACAAATGTCTCAATTAAAAAATGCGAGAATGTGTTTGATGCATTTTAGTGCTGATGGTGAAGGGACTTCTGCAGCTTTACCAACAGAAAACATTCCAGGATTGTTATACAGCGTATTAATACAAAAAATTCCTTATATTGGTAAGCGAAACTCGATTTATGTAATACGGTGTTATGGTAAAAAAAAAAAGGATTAAATTTTTAACATCGACACCGTTTCTATACTCACATGTACATGTCCAGATGTAAACAGCTCATAGCAACTCTCTCGTATGGCTTTAAAATCCGCCATGATTTCCAGAAAAAAAGACAGGATGGTTCCAATATTAAATTTCGTCAATATCTGTGGCATCATCGCTGTTGAATATGCATTTTTTTTCAACTCGATTACGAAGCTGAAGTTGATGCTAATGCTGATGCGTCCATCATATTTTGACCACCAGCTATCGATTGGATATTGAGGTCAGCTGACCATCCGCCACGTGATCAAAATTCCGAGCAAATTACGAAGTTCACCGAAGTCTCTATGAAATGGTCTATGGAGGTGAGTCCAAACTGTCATTTGAAGCTGCTAAACCTGGGATAAAACTCTTTAGCGCAAGTTATATTTCAAATTTACTTTATTATTATGATTATGATTATTAATATTATTATTATTATTATTATTATTATTATTATTATTATTATTATTATTATTATTATTAGTAGTAGTAGTAGTAGTAGTAGTAGTAGTAGTAGTAGTAGTAGTAGTAGTAGTAGGATTTTATATATGCGTCTAATGTTTGAAACACTTGTTTTTGGTAAATATTCCTATAACGGTCAATATATGTGCCTCTATCCGTTATATGTGTCCTGAAAAGGAAATGTTTCTTCCGGTAAGGTTCCCTTTGAGATATCTTTTCTTTCTTTTTGAAAGCAAGGTCTGATCGGTATATTTGATTTACATAATTCTCAGAGAGGCGCAACTGCAGCCTAGATATTTAAGTGTTGTTAAGGGTTTGGAGGTTAAAGACATTCTGGACCATAAACTAAATAAGCGACTCGGACAATCTACTATCCGGTTTTGGATATTATACCTTCGCCGACCAACTCTGAAATCACGTCCTTATGTTAAGTGGAACAAATTGGTTCTAAACACGTGGCCCCATTACTTTGTTAATTTTTATGACTTAATGAAGTCAGTCTAATAATATTTTGGAAGTAATTTAAACTAAGCACAATTCTTTCAAAAAAGTGAATGTATGTGCGTTTTTGTGAAAATGCTTATTAGAGAACTTCCGTTGTCAGATCTTCATTTTCGTAGGTGAGTAGTTTTATAAAGCTCTTCAATTTCGGAGATAAGAAAAAATTTGCTTGTAGTTCGCAATCCCATAATGCCTAAATAAAACTGATGGGTTTTGAGAAACTCTAGAACTTGTGATGTTTGTGATAAAGGTTATCGGAGTGATTAATCGTTGCTGCAGTTGTTGGAAGGTGTTTTCAATTGCTAGCGTAATATCTCAGCTTTCAATCCAGCGAAGAAGGGTGTGAGACCTTAAGACATCGTCATACGTTTTTCACAGGAAAGATGAAAGTAAATCTCCACTTTCTTATCTTCATACCATGATGTAATAGAAAACAACTACAGTTACCAGCTTAATTTAATGCAATGCTACGTTAGACGCTTGATTAGAACTGAAACTAATTAATGATTTTCTTCAAGTGTTATGGTTTAAAAAGATAGTTCAAAATGTCGATACCGGACTTTTCCATCTATGCACTGTTATTTTCAGCTGTACCTTGCTGTCGTAATTATGTATTGCAATTGATTTCAGACATAATGATCCTACCTATTAATGGACTGGTTTGCGCAAGAAATACGTTTGTTGTGCGTGCAGTAATATGCACCTGCTTACAGTAAATTGTGGCAAATCAAGGACGATATATTACTTTTATATTATGAAGGAGGTATCATTATCCACGTAATTATGAGGGGTCAAACACTTTGTATGGAGTGTTTTATATATATATATATATATATATATATATATATATATATATATATATATATATATATATATATATATAATCCCACTACTACTACTACTACTACTACTACTACTAATAATAATAATAATAATAATAATAATAATAATAATAATAATAAGAATAATGTACAAACACTTTGTACTCATTATTTCTGTGGCGCCAATCTTTACCGAAGACCCGTGATTTCTACAACATGGAGGTGCGACGAACACGAAACATACGTTCCACGTGATTGGTAAACAGTAAATCAGAATACACAACCACGATACAAATTTCCAGGCGAAGTTGTCTTACTTTATCTCCGACGCTGATTAATTTCCCCATATAATTGGTTTTAATGTCAATATAAAATATGTTTTGGCTTTGTTTGATACGTACCAGTTTACAAATTTGTCATGGAAATCTATTGCATTTCCTCCCAACAAACCATCATGATTTAATTGCACTAAAAGATGTGCCAAATTTCTAACAGATTAATTAAACCCCACCCCAATCAGTGTCAATTTGTTGCATAATTCACACTTGGCTTGGCTTTCTCGCCATACCCCACAAAGTACATGTTCTGTCACGTCATATAATAGTCAAAACATAATAATAATTTATCATCCCTAGTTAGATTTTAAAAAATTCCTTATACTGTGTTTAATTTTTTACACCAGCAAGGTTTGATGTATACTTGTCAGGTTTCGTATTACCTATTATAGGCCATAAAAAGTAACAATTTCCACAGATTCGAAATTCACGGTAAATGTATATTGAATAAGTCTCGAGTCACCTTTACATATGTTGACATTCACGTCACAAAGATTAATGGGCCCGTACAGAGAGATACCGAATTAACCCAATAAGCTGTGCTTCAAGTCCTGACACGAGACTAACGGTGGCAGGAGTGGCGATGGCTCAGTGGCTTGTGTGCTTAATAAGCAGCCATAAAGATTGTGCGGTCGAATCCTACCATATTTCACCTTTGGTTGGCTTTTGTAATGTGCTCTTGAGCAACTCACTTTACTCCAATGGACTTAGTACTAAATAGCCAATATGTGTTGGTGTGCCGTAAACAAAACAGAAACAACAACAAACCAATCAAACCAACTGAGTTCCCAGTTTCATAGATTCATGTCTATACAAATAAGACATGTTACATCAGTTTATTTGTCAATCATGATCAAAATGTTACATCTGCCCATCTGTCGATGATTATAAAAATATTACATCTGCCCATCTGTCGATGATTATAAAAATGTTACATCTGCCCATCAGTCAATGATTATGAAAATGTTACATCTTCCCATCTGTCGATGATTATAAAAATGTTACATCGGTCCATCTGTCAGTGATTACGAAAACTTTACATCTGTCTATCTGTCAGTGATTATGAAAATGTAATATTTAATATTCCTGATATCATTACCAGGTGTATGGAGACAAATTCCTTGGCATTTGGGTTTCTTGTAACCTACTGGAATGCTAATCCGAACGGAAGTAAAAAGAAAGAATCACAGTTACACTTACAATACGAAAAGATGAAAAAATATTTTCAGTTTATAAAAAAAGAATTATATTTTTTAAAGTTAGAATAAATTTCTGTTTTGAAGAAGCCTCGTTCAAATTAGTAAATTTTTCATCATAGACTTCGTTCCTTTTCCTCATCTGGTTTTCCACACTGTGCTAAACATCTCAATAAATAAAGAGAATACAATAAAAGTCAGTGGTTCTTCAATAAATTTAGTATTTCTTTTAAATGTATTGTAATAAAATTAAGAAGATGCGCATTTCGTTTAAGCAATTTGTAGGTTTGTGTGATTAGATGTTTGATTATTGGAATTCGGTGCAATGTGAAATATTCATTAGCACGAAGGAGCAAACGCACGGAGAGAAAGTGTTATTGAGTTTCTAAGATGCCACGGTCAATAAGTAGCGAACTTAGACCCCAATCCGCATGACTGTCCACCGTTTATGTTGTCATAGTGGCAAATGTGATGTAGGTTTACTGGGGTGATGTGCCTTGAAACGGTAGATCGTCTGGTCTCAGGTGGGCAGTTACAATAGTCCCCCGTGTTAGGGATAGTTGTACAGTTTCTACGGTGTTAATTACTAGCGGAACGGAAAGTTAATATAGAGAAACTGTGGGGATGTGCGGTTGATGGCTAATTTTCAAGTTGTAATTAATGTGGTCTTGTATTGATTATTGTAAAATTTATGTATAGAATGGACACGTCGGGCTTTCTAACTTACAACCGAAGTTGTATAGAAGTCTTTGGAAATATGGGGTATACTTGTGACTTCTAGCGGGATTCGAGCTAGGGCTTTGACACCGCTCGGTTAAGCAAAAGACCCCAGGCTTGTAAAAGCATTCTTATTGATGATAGTGTACATACTGACAACTGTTGTACTATTGATTGCAATAAATGCATCCTTAGTGGTACGACTGGTAGCTGTTGTTGCAATGTGTTTGATGAAAATAAAAGTAGTTTTCGGGTGACCGACACAACAAAATTAACGTCTTTGCAAATTTTTTGGCACTTAACTCCAATCAATTTTGTACATCCTTATTAAGAAAAATTAACATTCTTTTTGATCTTGTTCATCCGTTCAGACTTGATAGATATACTTCATTGAAAATTAGACTATAAACATCTGTGTAAAGATATGACAGCATGAAAGAGGAACCCCTATGTTTTTGTTCTTAGTGCTTAACATTCCAGGGAGTAAATGTTCGGCGTTAGGACAAGCCATTCATAGACAGAGCAAACACGTGCAAACACGTACAATACTTTGGGAAAGGTCGCTCTTCTTTGTTACTTTAAGATCAAATATCTAATAAGGAAATAAAAACAACAACAACATACGGAAAACAAACAAAACAAATGAAATTATGCAGTATTTTAATAATATCCCTTATCATGCGTTTGAGTGTTTGGGTCGATATGAGGTTCTGTCCGCTACGAAAAAAAAATACCTATATCAGCGAATGTGAACAAATGTGCCATTTTTGTTCAACCTGTACGTTATAAAAATGCTAAATAAATATGGGGCTTGGAAATTGAAGTAGGTGAAGTTTCTGGCTCATTACAAAGTGTGCAGCCATCAGCAGACATGTGTTAGAATCTCCGTAGATAACGAGATAACGAAACGACTCTCTCTCTCTCTCTCTCTCTCTCTCTCTCTCTCTCTCTCTCTCTCTCTCTCTCTCTCTCTCTCTCTCTCTCTCTCTCTCTCTTCTACTAAATTTTGCATGTCAAAATATTGCATTTAAAGAAACATCCATCAAAATATGGTGCACTAAACATCACACCTGCTCCCTAAATATGTGTTTGTGTCTGCGTATGTGCGTGCGTGTGTAATTAATTATGTTCCCATATTTTAGGAATTTATTTACGTCCATTATGTGCGCGTGAAATGACCAACATTCATATCTCGCATACGTAATGTTATATTTTGGCACATATGGTACATGATACTAGAAAATGTAGCCTGTCTTAAACTGACCTATAGTTTCCGTTGATCAAACACCGAGAATTTGTTCAACATATTGTTTCCTATTTTACAATAGTTGTGTCAATATGGGGCTTGGAATGGATAGAAGTTTTCTTATTGGCTTGTAGCTGTGAAGATTCAGGTTCATTACAAAGAGTTGACACGAACTAAAATTAGTATCTTCACGATCATTTTGGAAGTTTTCACCCCATTGACCTAAATTGTCACTATTCGATATCAGTTTCTCTCCAATACTGACATAAAAGTTCCTTACAAAAATAGTACTGTCACACTCAGTAACATAAAACATCCGTATAAAATTTTCTCGATATGCTCTCGAAAATCGTCAAATCGTAAAATTTGTCCCTGTAGATGGTTTGTTCTCGAGCAAGAAAAAATAATTTGATCTTTATTCGCAGCACAGATGTTCGTTCTGTATACAAAATTATATCCACTTTTACATTCCGCAAAAAGCATCAGGGACATTGTTTTGCCTACCCAAAAGCATCAGGGACATTGTTATGCCTACCCAAAAAGCATCAGGGACATTGTTATGCCTACCCAAACAGCATCAGGGACATTGTTTTGCCTACCCAAAAAGCATCAGGGACATTGTTTTGCCTACCAAAACAGCATCAGGGACATTGTTTTGCCTACCCAAACAGCATCAGGGACATTGTTTTGCCTACCCAAAAAGCATCAGGGACATTGTTTTGCCTACCAAAACAGCATCAGGGACATTGTTTTGCCTACCCAAAAAGCATCAGGGACATTGTTATGCCTACCCAAACAGCATCAGGGACATTGTTTTGCCTACCCAAACAGCATCAGGGACATTGTTTTGCCTACCCAAACAGCATCAGGGACATTGTTTTGCCTACCCAAAAAGCATCAGGGACATTGTTTTGCCTACCCAAAAAGCATCAGGGACATTGTTTTGCCTACCCAAACAGCATCAGGGACATTGTTTTGCCTACCCAAACAGCATCAGGGACATTGTTTTGCCTACCCAAACAGCATCAGGGACATTGTTTTGCCTACCCAAAAAGCATCAGTGACATTGTTTTGCCTACCCAAAAAGCATCAGGGACATTGTTTTGCCTACCCAAAAAGCATCAGGGACATTGTTTTGCCTACCCAAAAAGCATCAGGGACATTGTTTTGCCTACCCAAACAGCATCAGGGACATTGTTTTGCCTACCCAAACAGCATCAGGGACATTGTTTTGCCTACCCAAAAAGCATCAGGGACATTGTTTTGCCTACCCAAACAGCATCAGGGACATTGTTTTGCTTACCAAAACAGCATCAGGGACATTGTGTTGCCTACCCAAACAGCATCAGGGACATTGTTTTGCCTACCCAAAAAGCATCAGGGACATTGTTTTGCTTACCAAAACAGCATCAGGGACATTGTGTTGCCTACCCAAACAGCATCAGGGACATTGTTTTGCCTACCCAAAAAGCATCAGGGACATTGTTTTGCCTACCCAAAAAGCATCAGGGACATTGTTTTGCCTACCCAAACAGCATCAGGGACATTGTTTTGCCTACCCAAACAGCATCAGGGACATTGTTTTGCCTACCCAAACAGCATCAGGGACATTGTTTTGCCTACCCAAACAGCATCAGGGACATTGTTTTGCCTACCCAAAAAGCATCAGGGACATTGTTTTGCCTACCCAAACAGCATCAGGGACATTGTTTTGCTTACCAAAACAGCATCAGGGACATTGTGTTGCCTACCCAAACAGCATCAGGGACATTGTTTTGCCTACCCAAAAAGTATAAATTAGATAATAATCATTCCCGCCTCTTGAAGTGTTTCAATGTCCATGCATACCGCATCATTCTAGAGCCATGTACAAATATATTAGATTAGAACGGCTGTATGTACAAATATATTAGATTAGAACGGCTGTATGTACAAATAGATTAGAACGGCTGTATGTACAAATATATTGGATTAGAACGGCTGTATGTACAAATATATTGGATTAGAACGGCTGTATGTTCAAATATTTTTGATTGGAACAGCTGTATGTACCAATATATTGGATTAGAACGGCTCTATGTCAAATAGATTAGAACGGCTGTATGTACACATATTATATTAGAACGGCTGTATGTCATAAAGATTAAAATGGCTGTATGTACACATATTATATTAGAACGGCTGTATGTACAAGTATATTAGATTAGAACGGTTGTATGTACAAATATATTAGATGAGAACGCCTGTATGTACAAATATATTATATTAGAACGGCTGTTACGAACAAATATATTAGATTAGAACGGTTGTGAATCTCTAGAGGTTCTGAATCTCTAGAGGACTAACTGACTAATTTCAGGGATAAGATTTAGTTTTGCAAATTCATATAAATTTAAAAATTTAAATATTAAATTTCCTTTGACACTATGTCAATTCTATTGAATTTTGCATATCAAAATATTGCAATTAAAGAAATGCCTATCCAAATATAGTGCACTAAACGTCACACCTGCTCCTAAATATTACTTAAGTTAATTTTTCAGACATTTTTTTCGGCGAAACTAGACTATTATTTGCTCCATAGAGGCGGAAGTTGGTTCAAGTTAAGAACAGGGTACAATTTTCGGATCAAAAGAAGGGTACATTTGCGAGGTTCACTTGCACCGAGGAATCGGCTTCCCGATAACCTCTGGCCTTCAGATCTTTACGGCAAGCTTTAGTTTCGAAGCAGTGGTGCCACTTGTCATTGTGTAAATCATAGATACGGATCGTAGTTTCCTTTCCAGAATAAATTTCAAGAGATCAAACAGAAGCGTTAGACCCTTCTGGAAGAACAAATTTCCACGTTCGGCCTACAACGCTACAGCGAAAATTATAATCCGAATGAAAACCACATGTTTGGCCAGCATTAGCAAGATTTGTATGACACTATGGGCAGGGCCGACAACTATATATATATATATATATATATATATATATATATATATATATATATATATATATATATATATATATATATATATATATATATATATATATATATATATATATATATATATATATATATATATATATATATATATATATAAAAGGAAGGCCCGTGCCGAACAACACTTTTTAATATTATAAAAGAAAACTTTTGCTAGAACGTGAACTGAGAACTAGAAGAGACACGGATTTTTCTTACCCCAGAGCCCTTGATCGTTCTCTACGGCCCTGACTGCCTTTAAAATAAGTTGCGTTGAAAACATTTACAAATAATCATTCCATTGTCAAAGTTTAGGATGAGATTTACATCAGTGAAAGATCAGCTATAATTAAAATCTATTCAATATTAAGGATGAATATTTTTTTGTCGTTGTATCTAAAATTTGCATTTGAGACTCCATTTAAGGTAAAACATGTAGATAAAAGTGCGATAATTAATATTAAGGAAAATGGATGCATACTTCAACTTTTTTATATAAAAAATTTAATCCTGGCCTAACAGTCATCTGTGATTTTGCTAGGGTAATATTGATACCTTTATCATAGTAATGCGACATGACCACCAAAAAAAATGAACAAAGTGTACTGAACACGATTGTCCCTAATGGTGCATAAGCTATATATGTAAATTTTTAATTAATTTTGATAATTGTCATCAATTTACGACTGAATTCATACATGAAAGTCTGTTAGCATCTGCAAACACAGCACTCCTACCTTAATTTTGTTAGATTTTGTTAGGGGCTGGGGGTTTGGGAGGTGTCGCAAAGTATTTTGTATTTCAGAAATTTTAATTTTGTAAAATTCTTTACAAATGATAAGCTATCTTGTATGAAAGAAAGAGAAATGATACGTAAGTGTATGACAGATATGAAATGCAAGCGAAAGAAGGAATGTATTATAGGATACTGTACATTTAGGGGAGATGTTTAATTTATGTCAATGAACAATACAAAGATGGAGTTCATTATATATTTTGGGTATTAGTTTTGGTACACGTTGAAAACAAATTAAACAAATTATTTTTTTAACCGATATCGGAATATTTTAATATTGTGACCTATTCGAAAGTACAACATACTGGCAAGAATCGGAAGAACACTATTAATAATATGTAATTCTCTTGTCCATTTACTCTTGTACGGCTTGTCTACTTAGTTGAAGACTTAGACAGATCTAACTCATGCACATTTCCACACTTTTTCACCTGTTAATTTCTTCGCGTTCATTGTCATCATCATCATCATCATCATCATCATCATCATCATCATCATCATCATCATCGCGTTGTCGTCGTCGTTACGATGTCTGCAGTATGGCAGTTTATAGTGATTCTAGCATTGAGGCATCATGCCGCAGACATAGCATGAAGTCTCCACCCAGTCACATTATCATGAAACCAGGCCGACACCTCTAACCAAACGAGGCAACTGTTAGTACCATTTTTATAAGTCTTTTGTATGAATCAGCCGTGGTTCGAACCCGCGATCTCCCGTGATGAGCTGCCTTTTCGAACCTTTCCAGCTGTTTTAATGAAGATTTCAACAGACTCTTCCTTGCAAATATAAATTTAAATTTATGGCTGGCTTTTATTTATGTGCACCCCGTGTACATGAGGGAAGTATTCAAGAAAATTAGTCTGAGGTTTAAGAGGTTTTTTTTGTTCCATAAACTGACCACTCCAGTGGCCTAAGTGGTTAGAGCGTCTGCCTCGGATGCTGGAGGTCGTATGTTCGAATCCCGGTCGATCATACCAAAGACAAACTGGTACATACAGTATCTCATTTGGTGCTCACCAATAATGAGCACAACTCATATATGATATCTTTCAGCCCTTGTCCAAGTTAGATAAACGGAAAATGCGTGCGCATCCTATCATTTACAGCACATTATAGTAAAAACACTTTCGTGGATAACCTTAGGACATTCAAGAAGAAAATGAACCCGTAATTTCAAACAAAAGGGGACGGAACTGAACAATGCAGTTTAGCCAGTTTTATCTTTCTTAAAAATTAAATCATGGTCGAAAATTGTCCAGCTTCTCCATATAGACCTGTAATTTGTTTTCCTTTAAGGTTTTACATATTGTCTATATAAAAAAAATCATGATGTTACTAAATATTTATTCTCCCATAATTTTGGACTTAGCAGGTAACTAATTTACTTTCATTTTGTATGAATGTAAAACGCCATTTTTATCTGGACTGCACTGACTGATGGGTCTTATTAACTTCTGGAGATACCTTTTTATAAGATGCTTGATTTGCTTTTTCAAGAAACTAAGAAGTGAATATCAATATTAAACATATAATTATGATTGCTTTTACAAAAATAAATATAATGACCTTTACAAACATATAAATTTATGATTTATATAAACATATCAATTTAATGGCCTTTACAAACACATCAATTTAATGAATTTTAAAAACTATTCATGCTGACATTCGCCTTTAAAACTTCTTAGGAATTTTGAACTTAAAAAACAAAATTTAGTGTCAAATATTAATGTAAAGATTTTAAATTTATTTTATAGTTACACAGAAATCGTTCAAGAAAACTGTTATCATAAACATATCTTTAATTGTTTTATAAGTATTTTTAACTCTGCCGTTTTATGACAAGAAATATTGGTATTTAATGAATTGAAAAAGATTTGTTTAATTTTTATGAATTGGCATAAATTAGAATTACGGGAAAAGGCAGAAAAGTCTGAATATTCTTTCATTAGTAATATATATATATATATATATATATATATATATATATATATATATATATATATATATATATATATATATATATATATATATATATATATATATATATAAAGAGGGTATAACCTTTGTACATCTTTTTATATTGCATATCTGAAACATGTTAAGTTTTGGTCTCAAGGATGTCAGTATAGAGAGGTTTCACTGTAACTTCTTTATATTTCATATTAGTAACATATTTCTTGTTTCCAAGTATATCCGAGTTGAGCGATTTCACGCTGTGGTTTGATCGATAAATATGTAAGTTTCCATCACGTAAGGTAAATAATATGAAAAATTAAATTATATCACATTTTCCCCAGAATTCGTTGATTTAAATATTTCTAAAACTTTCTTTCGTCTTCTTACTTAGCGTTAATTATCCTGAATCGTTTTTTTTAAGAGTTCTGTATGCTTAACTAAACCCCGTTCTATCTTTTTTTCTTGTCTATAATGTTATCTAATTGTATATACAATTTACTCATAATAAGAACCTGAATAAGTGACTGAAAAAGAGATGCAGATGGTTTATGTGGGTCAACAAGTATACACGAGTCATAAGTGAGAATCTTCAATGAAATCATTTTGGCATGACGTAAATTTTCCTTGCACGTGCTGATATATTGTCAGGAAATGAAAAAGTAAAAAGAAAAAAAAAGCACTATACAACCTATATTGCAAAGATCACCCGATTAGATTTTACCAAGTAAATAAAAGTACTTGAATTTAACCTGGAATAAAAAGCGGATGGGATAAAATGAAATTTGAGATAGCATATATAATCGAAAACTTAGCATCAAGAACACATAATAACTATGGGCAGACAGAGCATGCTGTTAGTATGTAACTGCACATTTGTTTGGCGTGAAAATGATTAATTTGTACCCGATGACAAAGATCAGAAGTCAAAGTATATTAAAAATGCTGCTCAATAAAATTCACGCTACTTGCGAACATTGTCATTACTTTCCACACAAAAGCCATTTCAAAATTATCACTTCAAGTATTAAGAAGACGTGTTAAGATATACCTTTGTATTGCACATCATTGTACTGATGGTCTTGACATATGTATTACACATTTATGTAGTGCTATACTCTTGTATTGCACATTATGGTACTGACATGCCCTTGTATTGCAGATTATGGTACTGATAGTCCTAATATATGTATTACACATTATGGTATTAATATACCAATGTATTACGCATTAAAGTAGTGATATACCCTTGTATTGTACATTATGGTACTGATAGTCTTGATATATGTATTACACATTATGGTACTGATATGCCCTTGTATTGCAGATTATGGTACTGATAGTCCTAATATATGTATTACACATTATGGTATTAATATACCAATGTATTACACATTAAAGTAGTGATATACCCTTGTATTGTACATTATGGTAATGATAGTCTTGATATATGTATTACACATGGTACTGATATACCCTTATATTGCACATTATGGTACTAATATATCTTTGCATTACTGATATACCCTTGTATTAAACATTATGGTACCGATAGTCTTGTTATATGTATTACACATTATGGTACTGATATCACCTTGTATTACACATTATGGTACTGATATACCTCCGTATTGCACATTATGGTACTGATAGTCTTGATATATGTATTACACAATATGGTACTGTTATCACCTTGTATTACACATTATGGTACTGATAGTCTTGATATCATGATATACCCTTGTATTACACATTATGGTGCTGATATACATCTGTATTGCACATTATGGTACTGATAGTCTTGACATATGTATTACACATTATGTTACTGATATACCCTTATATTGCACATTATGGTACTAATATATCTTTGCATTACTGATATTTCCTTGTATTACACATTATGGTACTGATATACCTCCGTATTGCACATTATGGTACTGATAGTCTTGATATATGTATTACACATTATGGTACTGATATCACATTGTATTACACATTATGGTACTGATATATCTCCGTATTGCACATTATGGTACTGATAGTCTTAATATATGTATTACACATTATGGTACTGATATCACATTGTATTACACATTATGGTACTGATATATCCTTCTATTACACATTATGGTACTGACATACCCTTATATTGCACATTATGGTACTGATATGCCCTTGTATTGCAGATTATGGTACTGATAGTCCTAATATATGTATTACACATTATGGTATTAATATACCAATGTATTACACATTAATGTAGTGATATACCCTTTTATTGCACATTATGGTACTGATAGTCTTCATATATGTATTACACATTATGGTACTTATGTACCCTTATATTGCACATTATGGTACTATGCACATTATTGCACATTACTATGCACATTATGCACATTATGCACATTACTATGCACATTATGCACATTACTATGCACATTATTGCACATTATGGTATTATGGTACACATTAATGTAGTGATATACCCTTTTATTGCACATTATGGTACTGATAGTCTTCATATATGTATTACACATTATGGTACTTATGTACCCTTATATTGCACATTATGGTACTAATATATCTTTGCATTACTGATATACCCTTGTATTACACATTATGGTACTGATAGTCTTGATATATGTATTACACATTATGGTTCTGATATATCCTTGTATTACACATTATGGTACTGATATACCTCCGTATTGCACATTATGGTTCTGATAGTCTTGATAGATGTATTACACATTATGGTACTGATATACCCTTATATTGCACGTTATGGTACTCATATATATTTGCATTACTGCTATACCCTTGCATTACACATTATGGTACTGATAAACCTCCGTATTGCACATTATGGTTCTGATAGTCTTGATATATGTATTACACATTATGGTACTGACATACCCTTATATTGCACATTATGGTACTGATATGCCCTTGTATTGCAGATTATGGTACTGATAGTCCTAATATATGTATTACACATTATGGTATTAATATACCAATGTATTACACATTAATGTAGTGATATACCCTTTTATTGCACATTATGGTACTGATAGTCTTCATATATGTATTACACATTATGGTACTTATGTACCCTTATATTGCACATTATGGTACTAATATATCTTTGCATTACTGATATACCCTTGTATTACACATTATGGTACTGATAGTCTTGATATATGTATTACACATTATGGTTCTGATATACCCTTGTATTACACATTATGGTACTGATATACCTCCGTATTGCACATTATGGTTCTGATAGTCTTGATAGATGTATTACACATTATGGTACTGATATACCCTTATATTGCACGTTATGGTACTCATATATATTTGCATTACTGCTATACCCTTGCATTACACATTATGGTACTGATAAACCTCCGTATTGCACATTATGGTTTTGATAGTCTTAATATATGTATTACACATTATGGTACTGACATACCCTTATATTGCACATTATGGTACTGATATGACCTTGTATTGCAGATTATGGTACTGATAGTCTTAATATATGTATTACACATTATGGTATTAATATACCAATGTATTACACATTAATGTATTGATATACCTCCGTATTGCACATCATGGTACTGATAGTCTTGATATAAGTATTACACATTATGGTACTGATATACCCGTATATTGCACATTATAGCACTAATATATCATTGCATTACTTATATACACTTGTATTACACATTATGGTACTGATAATCTTGATATATGTATTACATATTATGGTAATGATATCACCTTGTATTACACATTATGGTACTGATATACCCTTATATTACACATTATGGTACTTGTATACCCTTGTATTACACATTATGGTACTAATATCACCTTGTATTGCACATTATGGTACTGATATACCCTTGTATTACACATTATGGTACTTGTATACCCTTGCATTACACATTATGGTACTGATATACCCTTGTATTACACATTATGGTACTTGTATACCCTTGCATTACACATTATGGTACTTGTATACCCTTGCATTATACATTATGGTACTGATATACCCTTGCATTACACATTATGGTACCATATTGTCTGTTGACAAATGATTCAGAAAAAAAAACATGTCATTTAAAGGGAAAATCCCAGTCCTTCTCACCTCCAGGTACTAAAAACAGCAAGAATCATAACAACAACCTGGTTGTGCGCATCTGGTGCAAATTAAAATGCAAGCATACGGACGTGTACCCAAAACTATTGAAAGCACACCACAAAGTCTCTACTGGTTTGGGGGCGTTGTTGGTTAAAAGAGTATTTTGTGTTACTTTGCACATTTTGTAAATATTTCATTCTGACCGCGTGTTTTGGCCACGGTATTGATTGATCATAGTTGTACATTTAAACCATACCTAATCAGAAACAACATTCTTGCTTTAATAGTTTTTTTTCTATATCGTTAACTTGTATTTTGTGTGAGAAAAGGACACTCAAGATAGGTCGTAATGCAACTTAAGTTTAAGAGAATGGACGTATCCCTTACTGTAATACTTGATACCTTTTGCCATTAATATTCATGAGGCTCTCTTTAAGAATGGTCTATACCCTTGCATTACACATTCGCTATATGTGCTGTAGATATTTACATAAGTGATACAACTGTGACCAAGAAACCAATTGATGACGTAAGCAAGTCACCTGTTGAAAATGAGGGACGTCGACATCTGTCAAATAGAACTTTTTATCACAGATAGAGCATTTTATTGGTTACTTAAAACATTTGTTCTTAAGTAGTATTTTAAAAATAACAAAAATTGAAACAAAATATATTCAGTTTTTACATTTTAATATTTTGGCACTAAAGAACGAAAGTTAATATCAAGCATTTTCAAAATTGTTCGAATAAAGCAAAGTAATAACATTTCTTGTTTTGGTCTTGTAATCGTCCTTTTTAGCATTGTTTAAATGTACAGCAAAATTATTTTGCAGTTGACGTTGTAATTAAAATCAGTTCTTCACTGTCTGCGTAACCGCTTCGAGATCATGTTCAGGTTGAATTAGCCAATAGAAATGTAGCTTTCAGATTTTTGAAAGTGAATCGAATTATTTGGCACACATTTATGGTCTTTAGCCATACTACTCATCTGATTGGATGGTAATAACATTGGTGACCAGAACATGACTCCTAAGCGGTAATTGTCATAACTTCATGTAGGACAGTGGAAATCTGATTTTTATCAGATTGATGTTCTGCTCCTGTATAAACGAATGAAGTATGTATCCATTGTTTTATATTATTTATAAATGTCTCTTTGGCAAGCACCAATTAGCTCATATAAACTGATGGATCAAAAATGAATATCGAGACAATGTCCATAAAGGATAGTAAAGGCAAGAAATTATATTTGGAAGTCCACAGATGTACTTGACTCTAAAAACTACATGTAATATGAAACTGATATTTTTTGCCAATGGTTTTAATTAAATTCATAACTAGGTTTTGGACCAGATATGTGATGCAATATTTCTTGCACTTTGTTGCTACCTAAGAAGGGGTTACAAGCGGTAAGGATAGTTGTGCGAATACTCGGAAATGTTATTTTGTTATCTCATTAGTTGAAACTGTAAAAAAAATCTTTCGTAACGCAGATTTAATTAATTAATTAATTAATTAATTAATTAATTAATTTTTTATTTATTTATTTTTAATCACAGAGAAGAAAAACGAAATAAAAATCGTAAAACACTACCAACAATAAAATAAAATAAGTGCAGTTTAATTAAAGCTGTCCATAAATGATCTCAATAATAACGATGTGTAAAAACATTTAGCAATGAA
This sequence comes from Potamilus streckersoni, assembly GCA_016746295.1. Taxonomy (NCBI): domain Eukaryota; kingdom Metazoa; phylum Mollusca; class Bivalvia; order Unionida; family Unionidae; genus Potamilus; species Potamilus streckersoni. The sequence goes on from JAEAOA010001692.1 coordinate 8,302,146, forward strand.
AAGATGTCGTGGCGCTAGATAAAGTAGTAAAAAGGTGCAGGCTTAATTTTGCATTGCATTTGCTTATATTTACATCATTTAAAAACCGGTAGCCTAGTTGTTAGAGCGTCCGCTTTGGAGGCAAGAGGTCGCAGATTCGAACCACGGCCGAATCATTTCAAAGATATAAAACTGATACTAACATCTGCCTCGCAAGGCTCTCGGCATTAAAAGGTTAGTGTTAGGACTGGTCAGCCTGGTGTCAGGATAATGTGATTGGGTGGGACATGTTACATGTCTGCGGCATGATGCCCCAGTGCTAGACATTACTATAAACTGACACATTGTAGATATCGTAGCTAAATAATTTAGAAAATGTTAAAGCTACGTTAAATCTCTCTCTCTTTCTCTCTCTCTCTCTTTCTCTCTCTCTCTCTCTTTAAAAATCTCTCTCTCCCTCTCTCTCTCTCTCTCACACACACACACACACACACACACACACACACACACACACACACACATACACACACCATTTTAAGACTGCTACGCTAGTTCCTTTAAGAGATGAGATCAATGTATCCAATATAGATTTTTCGTTAAAATGTGTCTATTGTAGTAATATTTTGTTAAAGAATTATCTTCTTTAAAAGAAGTTTTAAACAGAGGAACGTAGAGCGATATAATGGTAGAAAGAGTGACGGTAGGATCTAATTGATTGGAGAAAAAAAAGAACATAACAAGATAAGACATTTTCTCCATGATGCTGGACGACATTTCAGTTTCAATCTGTGAGGCGCCATGCATTTCTGTGGTAATTCGCATTAATTACAATCTATGAGGCGCCCTGTACTTCTGTGGTAATTCGCTAATCTGTGAGGCGTCCTGCACTTCTTTGGTAATTTGCATTAATTATAATCTGTGAGGCGCCCTGCACTTCTGTGGTAATTCGCATTAATTACAATCTGTGAGACAAACTGAACTTCTGTGGTATTTTCGCATTATTTACAAACTGTGAGACACTTTGCAATTCTGCAGTAATTCGTAAAATGCAGTTCGTCAGTAATTCACATTATTTACAAAGTGCGCGACTCCCAGCATTTCTGTAGCAATTCGCATTATATAATTATATATAATCTGGAAAACACCCTGCACTATATATATATATATATATATATATATATATATATATATATATATATATATATATATATATATATATATATATATATATATATATATATATATATATATATAAAAGCTGTGAGATATCATTAAATTTTGTAGTAATTTCGCATTAATAAAAATCTGAGACACCCTACATGTCTAGCAATTCGCATTATTTACATAATGTGGGGACTCTCATTTTTGTAGTAATTTGCATCATTTACAAACCGTTGGACACCTTGCACTTCTGTGGTAATTATGTTCAGAGGCCTCGAGAGTTTACAAAATTTAGATTTAAAATACTATAGTTTTCTTCTTTTACAAACCATGCAGAGCTTGCAAACATGTTTAGATTCTTCTGATGGCAAGTTCCTTTAATGAAACTGAAATCCCTTTCAATGGCTCTAATAAATAAATAAATAAATAAATAAATAAATAAATAAATAAATAAATAAATAAATAAATAAATAAATAAATACTCATAAACATCGATCTAGTACCAAGTTATACGATACCTTCAGTCTGAGAAGTATATGCAATTAGACATCGATAAGCATGTTTAAGCGTCATTTCGTTTCGCCTGACTAACGCTTTCTCGTCTGAAAAATTGTTGTCTGGTTCAGAAAATTGTTAGTGCTCGTCTGTAAACAATAACAAGCAATCATTGAAAACAGATACTCTTCAATGAAACTGTTCCCTTCCGTCGGGTGCGTCAACTAATTCGATGCATTAAAAGGGTTTATGGGTCTACCATTAAATTATACAGGTTAAAGGACTAAACTTAATTAATTAATCACAGGTGAGTCTGTCAAAAAACATATTACAATAGATTTTATCTTGCAAAGGACATATTTATTGATATTTAAGAGGGGTATTCTTGACTAGTAATAAGTGTGTCGGAAACCTTAAGAAGATAGATTACATAATTGAAACCCCAGCAAGTTTAAGGTTCTAAAAATATAACTTTTTGATACTATTTAACTATTAAATCTTCCAGTAAAGGCATATGATTGGCTCGTTTACAAACACGATTTTTTTAGGGTGGGGTTAGGCAACATCTTCTATAGGTCAAATAACAGGGTAAATTTAGGCTCTTTTTATCTTTGGTTGGAAATGTGAATCATTAAATGGCGCCTTTTGCTGTATTGAAAATATTTGCGTAAAACTGATCTTACTTTTTCAGCGCAATATCGAAATTCGTTTATTTATAATTTAAATCAAAGTATATTTTAATGTGACTTTCTACAACAGTCTTTATTTGAAAAAATAGTAATATCTCTTTTTGTAATGCTATTTAGAGCGAACACTGTCGAGAAGATTTAAATAGAATCTAATTCAGCGCAGAAATGTTTCTATCTTTAATAGACTCTTTATTGTTGTGATACAAATATTCCCAACTATAGCCTAGCACAAAATTCATTTTATTTTCTGTAACGTCGCAACATCAGTTTATTACTACTAACCGCCATATTAAATGAATATGTATGTTTCTTGCTGTATCTTTACAAGAATGAAGCAGAAAAACGGTATATAAAATCTAGTGCCACTATGAATCAATCAATAACATAAGAAAATGCCCAAAAATAGCCAAAGATTTAAATCCAATAGTTAAATAATTTTAAACGCTATTGAGTGAGCATCAATAAGATAGAGAAATAAGCATTTCACGAGGTTCAGTAATAGAAATTTAAGCCCAATCATAAATTAAACATTTGATTCCCTAACGTAAATATTGATATCGTTTCATGAGAAATCTTTTCATTGCATAAACAAATGTTTTGGCTAAGTTTATGTAGATATTGCAAATTGGTTGCAGCCAACATTAATTTTTTGCTTATATAGACTTTTGTTTTAAATATTATACAGTCAAAATGCTTAACAAAGAAATAGTTAAAGTGATATGTTTACTAATTAGTCTTATAGATCATTAAGTTCGGAAACACGAGTTTTAAAAGTTTTAACAATTACACATATGATTAGTTATTCTAGCGTTCTAAATAGATTTTCAGATATTTGCACTCTGATAGTCTATACAAAACACAGACTACAGATCTGAGCTAAATGATGAAGACACGATCTTCAAGAATTTTTTCAATACCTTAAAGAATCCCTCTTGCATATTAGATGCTTGCAAACTATAAATTTACAAATAAATACCAATGAAAGGAAATGGTAAACACAATAAAAAAAAATTATTCTATCATGATATGGTGTAGCTAAGCATGCAACCGTACGGATCAAATCAAAACTGTCAACGAATACATTATAATCGGAATCATTATGATTCTTAAATCTATGCAAATTGCTATAAAAAGAGATTAATAACAAACAAACTGGCAAAAAACACACACGCACAAAATGAAAACAATCTAGCTGAAATAAAATTGATATGTTGTTACAATAATGGCAAATTAAGAAGTAAAAACGACCTATGAAATATGTCTAATTATCATTGTGCATAGTATTTGGTTGAGGGTGTTTGAGACTGTGTTCTTTTACGAAGTGTTTATTAAATTCATTGAGAGACTTTATGCAGATGTCCAATATTCATTTTGAAGGGTCTACAATTACTGTAAAATTTCATCTAATATACTTATCATAGCTTGAAAGTAGATCAATAACGTATGCCAAATTTGAATGCTTACTGCTATAATTAGGCATGTGCTCGAATATTTCATCTAACACTGGCATTCAGCAACAAAATTAAATTTGTCACCTTGTACATTATTAAAAGACACCACAATTCATCCAACATATTTGTATATGTGGATAACTTGTAATCATGGCTGGAAATTTGTATGTTTTTTTTAAATCTCCAGCTGGACCGCCACTTATTGATTCCTTTGTTGTTTTTTGATGTCATCTTTTCTTTAATTCCTTTTCATTTTGCCTTTATCTGCACTTACATTATTATGGAAGGATGACGTACAATTCACAATTTTATAACACAGATATTTATAAAGTTGCTCTTTTAGCTCATCTACAAATCATGTATATTTTTCTGTTAATATAAATGGACACTCTTTTTGATACACTTACGTTTTCATATCACGTGATATATATATATATATATATATATATATATATATATATATATATATATATATATATAATCAATCTCAGATTTGTTCTGATGGTTCAATTGCGTTTTCATGTAGCTACGTTCAACTACGTTGTAACACTTGTACAATTCAAAGATACAACATAATTTTTATTCTTAATTATTTTACGAGACACCAACGTATGTACATTTTAAAGGCCCCAGAGAATGTAGAAACCGAATCATTAAAATGATTGGCCTGATTATCCCCTTTAACGTTACAGCTAACCCATCCACGCGACAAGTGAAATCACTAAAACTCGTGATTTTCACTGTATATCCTACATATACAAAAACAAAATCCCACAAGTTTCATAAATAAGGCGCTGAAAATTGCCTTTCATACATTCCTTTATTTAAGAGGAAAGTGTGTCTTGAACGGTGCAATTTCCCAAATAATCACTCTTTAAAAATAAAAATGTCGGTAAAGGCGGAAAAGAAGATTTATGAGGAAATGGACAGCAGCTGATGTAAATGATAAACCCAAACTTAATTCCGAACACGTCTTGCGCACAGCTATAAATAACAAGAAAGAAAATTTTAATCAATCACCGATTTCTTTTCAGTCAAATCTTTACCTCAGTCGCAAATATGATTACTGAATCATAACTTGATCAGCTCTATTGGAATGCCGTTTTGTTCACCTCTGACAACCCCCAGTATCTTTGTTTACCCCTGTGTTGTGTGTCGTTGGAGTAATCACCTATATCGAAATCGTGATATTTTCTTTCATGTAGATGTAAGTGTTACCAATTTCGAGATAAATATAAAAACCTATTTGTATCGGTCATTTACGGTAACATTCTTTCATCGTACGGATTTCTAAATGTGTCTTAAATTTAGTAGATCTTCATTATCTCCAAAACCCAACCATAAATTGATTTGGATTTGAGTTTCTTCTTTATCATACTGTCTCTCTCTCTCTCTCACTCTCTCTCTCTCTCTCTCTCTCTCTCTCTCTCTCTCTCTCTCTCTCTCTCTCTCTCTCTCTCTCTCTCTCTCTCTCTCTCTCTCTCTCTCTCTCTCTCTTTCTCTCTCTCTCTCAAACCTCGGTCGATAATTGTTCTCTTGGATAATGAAATATCCTTTCGATATTTTGAAAATGTCTGTTTGTTCAAATTTATTCTGCAGTTTTCCTTTCCGTACTGGTTGTCATTTCTTTGCCAAATACAGGGATATTCTTTGATTCAAAGAAGTCATTAACGTTTAATCTCAAACTAGTGTTGACCTCGATTTATGACTTAAGTCACAAGGACAAGTCTACGAATCTTGTTAGATTGGTCACTGGCGGTACATAGTTATATATCTTTCGTGAACGGAGAATATCGCTGTTTTTGACCATCTTCAGTGAAGTTGATGCTATTGGTTATGTTGGATAAATAGTTTTTCAAGTTTAGACAATTCATCCATGCTTGATGAGTTGTTGATTTTTTATAGGAGCTAACAGTAGTTCTTAGCATAATCATTTAGGCGATTTGGTAGTGCTAGCTTTACTTCTATCTCATTGTAATCTCATAAGTTTGAAAGATTTCCTTCGGTCGTAATTTATTCAGTAGCTGCCCATCAAAAATTCTTAACAGATACCAACACACTAATTGAGCCAATTAGGCTCTTATTGCATGCTAGTGCCGTCTTTAAAAGAATAATTAATATTTGCCTATGATGTTTCACAGATACTTGGTAACCAGTGAAGACTATTACTTGTTTTAAATTGAAGGACATATTAAACACTAAACAACCAATAACATGTTTCTTTAATTTACCCTTATGGTTGTTCGGGAAAATTCTTGGTGAGCTGTTTGTTTTGATAACAAAGCGTGATTAGTGCACTCATAGCTAATTATATAATGCATGTAAATGATACAAGTAAATAAAATATTTAAATCTGTGAATATTTAAATGAATGCTATTGCGTTTTTCTTACCAAAGATGGGTAACATCAGATTTAGAAAAGATTTCTTTCCTACGAATGCGACTATTATGCACATTAATTTGTTACATTGTAGCATAGCTCTTTTTGAAAATGCTTTTGGATCCTAACAACGACTGATTGCATAAATGTTACCATAAATGTTTATTCACCCCTGGATTCAGACTACAGTGTAAATAGGAAACCTGCGGATGGTTCGATTCTTCCAATTGGATCGTATTCAATAGCATATTTTGTGTGTTTAGCTAATTTATTTTCCGGTTCATTGAACACATTCGGTTTTTACTGAACCGCTCGGTCCAAAAAATTAACAAGTTGAAAAGAAACAATGCCTTCCAACTAGCATGATCTAAGATTTTGTCGATGACTTTAAAAGTGAAATAAGAGGGAGCAGAGAAAGCAAAAGTAGCCATAGTGAATGAGATGTCACTTTTGAAACGAACATTAACAAGTCAAAAGTTTTTATACTTTATCAGGACATGTTTATTTCAAAACACTTTTAAAATTGAATAGGAAATACAAAAATAAAAGACCCAAATGGTTAAGTCCATCAATAAAATATTCATCAAAACGATTAGAGTGGAATATAAACAAGTCACTGTACAACTTTTTTGTCACGAAGGTGTGGTTTCCTAGGGACACTGGGTAATATTCTTAGAGTCTATACAGTCACATAGGGGTCCTCCCAGAATGTCTTTTCGGGGGTGTCGAATGATGGTCCTATCCTGAATGGGGTGTTTTCCTCGGTGTCAGATTTTTTGACACACCGGTTAACACATTTTAAAACTTACTTTTTTACTAGACGTTTGACTTGATGATCACAAATCTTGGCATAGTTTGTTGCTTCTTTTGTCCAAGCCTCGAAACCAAGACTTTTCCAGTCACGTACATCTGGCCTGTGTTGGTGTAAGTCACAACTACACACATATCTTCGTAAACATCTTCCGTGAGTAAAAGTTGACGAGTCTTTTTTTTCCCGTAGAGGTTGAAAAGTATTGAAATGAAAGCGCGAGGCTTTTAAAAGAATGAGTATCTCGTGTAGATTTAAATGTACATACCTCATGTTTTTGGTGGTTGGTACTGTTCGTAAAATGTGTACACCAGGAATCGGCTGGTAAACGATTACCCAGAAAGGAAGTCACTAAAACATATCATACGTCGAACCCAAATTAATGGACACAGTTCTCATAAAAGGTGTTAGTATTCCGCCTCAGTTTGAAAAGTGTCATTGATTTCCTCCCACGGCAATTGTAGTATCACTAAAAATAAAGGTCGTGAAATGGTAGCATGTTTTTATACCCTTCTTTGTTGAAGGCAATCCGTCAGGTTTGACACGAACAGCATTACATTCCATGGTAGGTGTAGTAGTAATAGTAGTAGTCAAAGCGAAGTTCCCATGTTGTGCTAAATCGCTGAGGTCACAGCGAACGGCATAGCATCGCACACCACCTGTGAATAATTGAACTTGATTTGTACCTGTTTAAATAATTTTTCTCGGCTTGGCAAATGTATTCACAATGAACTATTGGTCTTGGACGTTTTCCCCTTTTTATATTAGTCGTAATGAAGTCTCGAAATTCATATTATGCCTGGTTTTGGAAGTCTTCCTTTTCTTCTTTCTGGACAACGGCACTACCTTTTCTAAGATACCGTCAAAAATGTACCGTTGTGTGATGGGAGGAGAGGCCATAGAAAGTTAAGGACAGTGCGGAGACCATCGAGTATGTTCTAGAATATTTGAAACTTTATATATACATCGATCCATACACAACGTCAAACCACAACTGAAACACTGTACTTCGTTATCTCAATCCAGTCTCAGGTCCCAAGGAGATAAATCCTGTTCTAGCTAAAATATTTGGAGTAGGTAATCCTTTCCTATCATTAGGCTTTTTTTAAAAAAAAAACAACAAAAAAACCATTTCCATTCAACTGACACAATCATCATAGTCAGGCAAGAGGACAGGAAATTGTATTGTTTGAACTTGAGTTCGCAGTGGGTCTCTCACTCGATTCTTGCTGTGCAGAAGTCATTCTTCTTGTTGGTGACTATGGTCGTGGAACCATTTTTTATACCGACATGTACATAAGGTAAAGTGAGGTGGTTGGAAAGTCACACTCGTTTCTGGTAACGATTTGATTCATTTTTCCAAGGGTCGACTGATAATTTGGTGAGTGGATAAATGTACAGACTTGTATGGTTCGTAGAGGGTCACTTTAAAATGTTGATCCTCTCTAGACTGCAAGTCTTCTTTCAGTACGCCAAAGTTCACCACTTGACGTGTGCGATAATTTAGAGTCAATTCTTTCACTTTAGACCTCGTGTGCACTTCTTGCTGGTTCCGGATTCGGGATCGATTTTCCAAAGATGATCGTACTCGTCTTCCTACATTTATATGACACGGTATTCTTGCTGTTCTAACTTTAAGCGTCTATGACAAGTTACCTCGTAGAATTCTTCCATGGTACGTTGGAAAATCTGATTTTTGGTTAGCCGTTGATGGGAGCAGATGGAACAGTCGTGAAATAAGTATCTCTTCAACTAGTATACAATCTTAGGGTTTTCTAAGTCCCAGCCATCCACCGAATACGTTCAGATGGTCTTTTCACCTCCTCCGTTTCGAGCTTGCTGAATCTGTTTGTCTTCATTGTCGCATAAGTAATGTAGCCAGCGTAGAGCTTTGACCGACTATTGACGTCTGACAAAATTGGTTGTTTGAATTGTTTGCGGTACACTAAGGAACACGTAGAAAACTTCTCGTTGTTCGGGGTTACAGTAATCAGCATCAGGCAAATGGGGTAGAACGGCGTGTTGATTGGCTGCAGTATTAAAACAGTGCGAAAAATAGCCTTCGGCCATTTATGTCATTCAAAGCGTTTTAGGCATTTGGCTCATTGGCATGGCCAAGTAACTCATCGAATTCTTAAACTGCACATTTACCACTTGCATGGAGATGATTATGGCTACGTTCAAGGTGACTTTAGGACATCAGGTGCTTTGTTCCGTATAGTATTTGAGAAGAAACTGTCCATCTTATATCAAGAAATTGTGAGCCATGGCAGTGGCGTAGCGATGGTAATTTCCGTAACGTTCAATTTCCACGTGACTCCACATTTGGTCAATAACGTCTAAGATGCATTGGACAAAATAGGTCAACGTGTTAGATCCCTGAAAGATTTTTTCACGTCCTCCATGGAATCTTTAGGGTAATGACTAAAGTTAGGTTATAGGATGAAATATTTTCGCATGCTCTATGAGTCACGCAGAAATTAGTAATATGAATACAGGTTTCTTGCGAGCATTCGAAATCAAAAACTATGAATTGCCTTTCTTCTTGTGGTCCTCTTCTTCCTTCTCCTGTTTGGGTTCTTATTTTTGTATGAAGCATTCGTGTTCCAAGTCCACGATTTGACATTGTTTCTTTCCTGAACATTTGTGCGCTTTTGTACTATTTGTATGTATGATTTGTCCACAATTAGGACACAATCTCAGGAGTTGACAAGCAGTTTTCTTCTGTGAACCTTGTATCTTCAGATGTTGTTGGTAAAAGGTATGGTCGACAAAAGAGCGCTGACAAGTCTGGCAATGCACACGTTTATGTCCTTCATCAAGACCGGGTTTAGAAGCTAAATATCCTGGACATTTCGAGCCACTATGCTTGTGTTGATCTCAATTGTTATACCTATAGTCACATATCTTACAATAATAACTGTATCCCAGGAATGCAGAGATAATGGTAATGGCATCGAAATGTTCATCGTGATGATAGTTCTGAATGTATTTTCCGTCTTAGAAATTTTTACCTTAAAACAACAGAGGTCCACGCACTTCTTGAGGATGCACTGTCATGGTGTAACGTAGAACTAAGACGTCTTGCAATTTTTACATTTTAGGAATGCCACAGGTTGCCTCTTTGGATAGGCAAGCTTTCTGTAATATGAGTTCTGCTTCTCTTCATTGTTTGGCTCGGTTCGATTGTTTAATAGTTTGGCAGGCTCTTTTCCATTCTGTCTTGCCGTTCTTGTTGGCATACTTTCGGACCACCACGATCGCACGGGCTAAACACATCTTGTCTTGAGGGTTGTTAATGCGGATGAGTCATCCACCAATAACACTTTTTGCGTTGTCCAGACCTCTTGAAAAGAGAAATGTGGGTCATGTACAGTGTCGCTTTTTCGTCGGTGATGTGAAACTTGTCGTTGGATTGCTGAACGTGTTAAATCTTGTCAATGACTTTAGAAAATGTCAGTTCTGCAGGGCTGCTAAACTGGATCTAAACAGGACACTTCAACTGCCGTGATAAATGGAAAGTTTTAGTGTGGTTAACCAAAAATTCTACACATCGGTGATGAACCCCTTTGTTTTCTCTAGTGGTATCTCGGACTTGAAATCTTTAAATTTCACTGTGTACGTGTAGGCTGTAGTTCAAAATTTTCTAGAGGAGCGTTTATCCGTATATCGAATGTGGTAATATTTTTCGAGGGATGCTGGCAGTGGACTCATGTCATCTTCAAAATCGCCGACATGAACTTGAGCCAAGACTTCAGCTACTGTGTGAGGCTTCTGCTTTCTTCTCCTTTCTTCACGAAATGGTGCGGTCGTTTCTTCTTGATTGAGAAAGATTAAATGACTATATTTTAAACGTCTTGGTCCCCCATATATCAATTTAAGGTCAGTTTCTTATCTATATAAAATGTCAGTGTCTTCCCTCAAAGTATTAATTTCACTCTCATTCTTAGCACAAAGATGGAAGAACCAACACAGATTGAATTTCTGATTAGAGCTTTGCAAGGTGTCATACGATGGTTTTCTTCAGAGAATCCGAGAGACTACTCACCCTCCTATCGTGATAAAAGTCAGGACACATGCTATATTTGTCAGAATAAATGACATTGTGCCACAGTGTCCACAACGTCAAAGCTAGACAGGAGTTAAGAGAGACAAAGGTCAAGATGCCTGTTATCATTGTCAAGAGAGAGGACATTGGTCTTCAGACTGCCCTAAGAATCAACAGAGCAGGAAGAAGAGAGGGATTTCCGAACAGAAAAAAGAAGTACCCTCCGAAAAGGAAGAACCCAGAAACGTTCAGAAAGATAAGAAAAGAAGACGTGAAGAAAGTGAGGAGGAAGAAGAAAAAACTTTGACAGTGACGAAAATCAAATAAAGGAGAGTTAAAGGAAAAGAAGAAGAAAAACTTTTTAAAAATGATATGTTGTGAAATTTGATTGCAATTTGTAACAGAGAATATGCCAAAAAGAAAACGTAAGTGTCTAGTGTTATATTTTTTATAATCGTAATAATAACCTACACTCACGCACTCACACACGTTCATCATGGAGAAAAAGGGATTTGAGGGTTTTTTATTTTTTATTTTGGCAGACTTGGACTTTAACTATCCTCCTTTTCTCCTAAACATTGTTTCATCTCTGCTTCTTCTTCCTGTCGTTTTCTTCTTACCTCTTCTTCTTCTTCTTCTCGCTGCTGCTGTTGAATGAGAAAGGTTCATTCTGCTTTTTTCTGCTGTTGTAAAAATTTCTCATATTCTTCTTTCTGCCTCTGTTTAAAATCCTCGACGTATGGTAAGAAAGGAGAATGCATCTTAATAGTTTACTTCATGTTCTACCTCTTACGCATTTATTCACTGCGCACAGACGCTAGCGCACGTATATAGGGAATATAATGTCACAGGCAGCATTCTTCAGATTGGAACTGAACTTTGTAACGTGTGTTAGGATTGGTGAAAAAAACTCAAATCGTTTCGATCCGCTCTTCCACTACAAATAACCGCTGTTCACCTCATTCCATTCATCTGTTCTCGTCACAAGATGTGGACTAACGTAGAATCGTCTACTATCATATCGTTTATGCTGTTCAACCGAAACTATCCCACGTAGGTCCAATAAACATGGACAATTACCAAGGTCACAGGGACAGCCCTTTGGAACCGAAGGATCTGTATGTAGAAAAGAGGATGTCTGAAGCTAGTCTTAATCTACGGCCCAGATGCCCAGATGTCAAACGAAGTTTGAGGAAGAGGTCTGTGCGATGTAGTATATGCTAACTGAATTGTGTTAAGAAAAAACCAAAAGCCCTTCTCAGAGTCTTTCACCTATCTAGAAAAGATGCATATTCTCTCTTACCTAATTTTTTTAGTCGATTCTTTTGTGATAGATTTATGTCGATAAATCTATGTATATCTATGTCCGCAAAAGTCCCAACACATTGTCGCTATACATTCACTATGTTGAATTTCCCTTATCCGTATAATAACCAAACTCTTGTTCAATTTCCCTTTCCGTACACAGTCCAAATACATTATCGCTATACATTCCCAATGTTAAATTTCTCTTCTCCGCAGAGTAACCTACCCATGTTGAGTTTCCCATGTCCATAAAAGGCCGCAACACTTTTTAACATTGAAATCCCATTGTCCGTGTATCGCTCTCATGCATTTCTACCGTGTAGTTTTATTTTCAGCTATGCTAAGTTCGCTTTTAATATAGAAGCAAGCTGTGTATTTTAACACCACTTTTGCATTTTTCAGAATAAATTATTGTGGGCTGTTCAATATATCCATCCTGTCATCGACTCTATACCTACTTTTTTTAATTCTCTCTGTTTCAATATCTCTTACTTCCTCCATCCTGGAATTCATTTCTATGCTTTATTAGCGTGTTTCATCTGTAAAGTTACATTTCTTTTGTTTTGCAACTTTCTGTGTGTGTATGTGTGTGTGTGTGTTTCTTCAATAAAATTTTACCTTTATGTCAATAATTAATTGAGAGGCGTGATAGCATCCAGCTTTGGACTCTTGAACCAATTGCCTCGTCACCGTGGGATACACAACTAGCATCATCATTGGACACGATGGACAACCGAAGAAGATTCATTTGTCAGTAGTGAAGGGGGTGCCTATAGCGACAATGGGAGTTATCATTAAAATATGGCCCACGGCACTTTGGCGACAAGATTTTTGGCGACAAATGGCACAGCCGAAGGAAGATAGCGACAATGGGAGTTATCATTAAAATATGGCCCGCGGCACTTTGGCGACAAATGGCACAGCCGAAGGAAGATAGCGACAAGGGGAATTTTGTATTAGCACATTCTGGGTTTGTATAGCGACAAGAGAAATGGCCCAGGTGGCATGACGTCACGGTACTGAACACTTGTCAACAGTGTAGCAATGTGTAAGTACTGTGACGTCAAGCATTTGTCAAGTACTGTGACATCAAGCGTTCGTCGTGTTAGTGAATGTAGTGAAATGTATGTTTTATAGCTTATACAGGCAATTTGTTATTGAAAAGTATAATCTTTTCGAGGCATGGAAAGTGGCCCTGAAAAGGGCCGTTGTTTATGATGTTAACATCATGCCGTTAACATACAGGACATCGCATTGCTTTTTTCTTTCTCAAAGCTTGTCTTAAACTGCATCTCACTTCTTGTCCGAAGATGAGAGTCCGCTTCAAACAGCCTTGTCTTTCCACATAACATCTTCTTTTCCAAACAGTGGCACCTTTAATCCGGATGACAGTCCATTTTGTTTTCGCATACACGGGTAATTCCGGATCAAAAAACAATGACGATAACCAACTAGAGGATTTAGCAGTGATCAACATCTTCTTTGTGTGTGATGAGAACAGGTGAAGGAAATGAAGTGAACTGTTTGTATTTATAGGGAAAGACTGGATCGAAACAGATTGAAATGGTTGACCAATCCCAATACACGTTACAAAATTCGGTCACTTCACGGAGCCTGTCTTCCAATCCGAAGAGAGTTCCCTGTGACGTCACAATGCCTATATACGTTCACTAGCGTTCGTGCGAAGTGAATAGATGCGGCATTGTTGAGTCAAACATGACGGAACTTAAGAAGACAATGAATTGGGGTGCACCAGCTGCGGAGACGAAAAGCAATGGTATAGCATCAGCTACTAAAGTGAACACAGTGTCACTGACCGAAGAGGTTGATTTCAACTGGGATTTAGTTGATTTTCTCTCTTCGCAAGAATTTGTACCGGCACCAGTACCTTCACCAATTTCTCCTTCTTTACCACGCATCGACGATTTTAAACAAAGACAAAAAGAAGAATTAGAGAAATTTTTACAGCAGCAGAAAGATGCAGAAGAAGCATTTCTGCTTGAACAGCAACAGCGAGAAGAAGAAGAGACGAGAAGGAAACGACAAGAAGAAGAAGAAGCAGTAGAAAAGAAAGCAAGTCCAGGAGAGAAGGAAAACAGTGAAAGTCAAACGGTCGCGATACTCTTGGATATTTTAGCGGAGTTAAGAAATCTGAAAGAAATGTATCAGACTTCTTTATTTCGACCGAAGAGAAAAAGACCTTCCCGAGCCAAGCAGACTAACATTGTGACTACACCAGAGATTCCACCATTAGTAATTTCTACTCAATCACTGACAAGAGCAAGTCCACAAGTTGGCCTTGGCCGTGGCAAAGGCATAAGGCAATTAAAGCGAATTGCTTCTCGTTCTTGAGTGTGTTCTCAGGAAACAAAAGACCCAACGGTCCTTTTCAGGACCACTCATTACTTTCGAAAAGAAATACTATTCATTTTGCCCAAAAAAATCAATGAAAACTTAAAATCCTTGTATCACCCTTTAGTATGTATGTATGCATTTATGTATGTGTGTGTGCGTGAATGTAGACTCTTATTCTAAAAAATTAAAACCAGGAGACACTTACGTTTTTTCAATCTGGTCTATTCTGGTACAATTCTTTACAATTCAATTCACAACAGAACGCAACAATTGTTTTAAAAAGTTCATAGACTTCTTCTGTGACTGATTTTATTTTAATTTCTTCACTTTCACAGTTTCCTTCTTCTCTTCCTGTCTCGGGGTTCTTCCTTTTCCTCTTCTTCCTCCTTCTCCTGCTCCTGTTGTTGTTTCTTAGGGCACTCTGTAGACCAATGTCCTCTCTCTTTACAATGATAACAGGTATCTCGACTCTTGTCTTTTTTGACACTGGTTTTTTGACGGTCTGGACATTCTGTAGCCCAATGCCCTTTATTCTTACAGATATAGCAAGTATCCTGACTTTTGTCTCGAAAAGTGGAAGAATAATCCGTTGGATTGTCTGGCGAAAACTTTCGAATGACACCTCGTAAAGCTCTAATGAGAAGTTCGATTTGTGTGGGTTCTTCCATCGTACTGATCAGCTTGAGAGCAAAATGAATAGTGAGAGAGAAGGCACTAGCCCTTTATATATGCACTGATTTGACATGAATATATAGGACCCACGGCATTTCAAATGTAGTCATTACACTTTTTGCAATCAAGATAAACGATCGCACGATTTCAGTGAGAGAGAAAAAGAAAGTAAGAGGCAGAAACGTGATTTATCGCCTCGCACAGTAGCCGAAGTCTTGGCTCAAATTCATGCCAGTGATTTTGAAGATGAGATGAGTGAACCAGAATCTAAACCCAGGGAGACTACAGCAAAACAAAATAAAGTACCAACAGTAAACCCTAAAAATTACTATCACATTCAAGAGACGGGCAAACGATCCTCTAGAAAATTTAGAACTACAGCCCACACGTACACCGTGAAGTTTAAAGATTTCATGTCCGACGTACCGATAGAGAAAGCAGAAGAGTTCATCACCGATGTGTGGGATTCTTTGTTAACCACACTGAAACAGCAATGTGAAGCCAAAGAAGACGATCGCTTGAGACTTTCCATTCATCACGACAATTTGAAGTCTCCCGTATGGATCGAGTTTAGCAGTCCATCAGAATTGACATCTTCCAAAATCATCGACAAGATTCAACACGTGCAACAATCCAACGACAAGTTTCACATCACCGACATAAAAGCGACACTGTTCATGACCCACGTTTCTCTTCCCCAAGGGACGGGACGTGGCAAAAAAGTGTTCTTAGTAGACAACCTTCGCAGCATCAAAAAGAGTATCGTTCAAATTAACAATCCTCAAGACAAAATGTGTTTAGCCCGTGCCATCGTGGTGGGACGAATGTATGCCGACAAGAATAACACGCCAGAATGGAAAAGAGCCTGGAAAACTATTCAACGATCGGACCGAGCCAAACAACCAAGCGAGGCAGAACTCCTGTTACAGCAAGCGGGACTACCTAAAGACACACCCTGTGGCATTCCTGAAATGCAAAAGTTTCAAGACGTTTTGGCTCCACGTTACACCTTGAAAGTGCACCCACAAGAAGTGCGCGGACCACTGTTGTTTCGAGGCAAAGATTTCCAAGACGGAAAATACATTCACATCTATTATCACGATCAACATTTTGATGCCATTACCAGTATCACTGCATTCCTGTCCTACAGTTATTACTGTGAGAAATGTGACTACGGTTATAACAATCGAGAGCAACATAAGCATTGTGGATCAAAATGTGAGGGATGTTTAGCCTCTAAACCCTGTTTGGACGAAGGACAAGAACGAGTGCATTGCTCTGCTTGTCAGCGTACGTTTGTCAGTCCTGCCTGTTACCAACAACATTTGAAGACGCAAGGTTCACAGCGAAAAAGTGCATGTCAACTCCTGAGATTGTGCCCTACTTGTGGACAAGGCATACGTACCAATAATGCCAAGGCACACGTCTGTTCAGGAAAGAAAAGATGTCACATTTGTCACCAAATCGTGGACTTGGAACACCAATGCTACATTCAAAAATACCATTCTAAACATGAAGAAAAAGAAAAAGAAGAGGCCCAGAAAAAGAAAGGCAATTTCATCTTTTTCGATTTCGAATGCATGCAAGAGACTGGCATTCACATTCCTAATTTCTGCGTGGCTCACAGAGCGTGCGAAAAATGCATCCAAGAGCCTATCTTGACTAATTGCCCTCACTGTAGCAAGATTCCTGGAGGACGTGAAAAAATCTTTAGGGGACCGAACACATTGACCAATTTTGCCCAATGGGTCTTAGACCCTATCGACGAGACGTGGAGCCAAGAAGATATCGAACGTTACGGAGATTGTCATCGTTTTGCCACAGTCATGGCTCACAATTTCTCGGGATACGATGGATAGTTTTTGCTGAGATACTATTCGGAACAAAGTACCGAACGTCTTAAAGTGACTTTGAACGGAGCCAAAATCATTTCCATGCAAGTTGGACAAGTGCAATTTTAATATTTGATGAGTTATTTGGCCATGCCTTTGAGTCGCATGCCTAAAATGTTTGGCATGACAGAAATTTCCAAAGGCTATTTTCCTCACTTTTACAATACCGAAGCCAATCAACATGCTGTTCTACCTCATTTGCCTGAGTTTCACTACTACGACCCCGACAACATGCATACCGAACAACGAGAAGCTTTCTTCGCATGGTACCAGACTCACGCTTCGGACCCTTTCGACTTTCAGGAAGAAATGTTAAAATATTGTCGTTCCGACGTGGACATTTTACGGCGTTGCTGTGGCAAATTTCGAGAATTATTCAAGGAACACGGAGGAATCGATCCTTTGAAAGAAGCCTGCACCCTTGCTAAAGCGTGTTCCTTAGTGTACCGTCAACGATTCATGCCCGAAAACACCCTAGCTGTTATCACCCCTCAAACGACCCATTTTGTCAAACGACAATACTCGGTCAAAGCACTACGCTGGTTACATTACTTGTGTGACAAGGAAGACAAATGGATTCAACATGCCCGCAACGGAGGAGGTGAAAAGACCATCGGAAGGTATTCGGTATATGGTTGGAACTTAGAAAACCCTCAGATCGTGTACGAGTTTAACGGTTGCTTATTTCATGGATGTCCTATCTGTTATCCTCAACGGAGCACTAAAAATCAGTTTTTACAACAAACCATGGAAGACTTCTACCAGGCCACTTGTCAACGTCGCTTGAAGTTAGAAGAGCAAGGATATCAAGTGATAGAAATGTGGGAACACGAATACGACCAGCGATTGAAAACCGATCCCGAGTTTAAGCGTATCGTGGAAAGTTACAAGCTGGCGGACCCGCTAAACCCAAGGGAGAGTTTGTACGGAGGACGAACGAATGCCACCTGTTTGCTGTACCAAGCCGACGAGGAGAAAGGAGAAGAAATCAAATACTTGGACGTGTGTTCTCTGTACCCATACGTGTGCAAGTATTGTCACTTTCCCGTAGGTCACCCACAATTGCTGACCGAACACATTGACGTGGACAATATTCGACAATACGAAGGATTGATCAAGTGCAAAGTCTTGCCTCCCACGAATTTGTACCATCCCGTGTTACCCCATCATTGCCAAGGAAAACTGATGTTTCCTTTGTGTCGCACTTGTGCTGAAACGTGCAACCAAAACCACCCTTGTCAGCACACACAGGAAGAACGTGCCTTGACGGGAACATGGGTTAGTGTAGAATTGTTTAAAGCTCTGGATCTGGGATACCGACTGTTAGAAGTGTACGAAATTTACCACTTTCCCAAGACAGAAAAGTACCACAAGGGTGACGAGACTCAAAAAGGCATTTTCTCAGAGTACGTAAATGCTTTTTTGAAACTGAAGCAAGAAGCCAGTGGCTATCCTTCCTGGTGTCACACTCCCGAAAGTCAAAAGAAATTCAAAGAGAAATACTGGGAACAGGAAGGCATCACTTTAGACCACGTGGAAAAAACGAAGGAAGGCGATCGTTTGCCAAAGTGATGTTAAATTGTTTGTGGGGCAAAATGGCACAACGTCCGTGTTTACCCAAAACGGAGTATTTGTCATAACTTTTTCGTTACTTCCAGATGATTCACGACAAAACCAAATTCATAAAACACGTGGACGTCGTTCGTGAGGACTTGCTTTTAGTTAATTACGAAGAAGAACTGGACTTTGTAGAAGCCAACGAATTTGGAAATGTCATCATTGCGGCTTACGTGACAGCTCATGCTCGCTTAAAACTATACGAAGCTTTAGAACTGTTAGGAAATCGTGTGTTGTATTTTGACACGGACAGTTGCATCTACATTAGTCGTTTGAGTCAAGAGCAACCTAAAATCCAAGGAGACCATTTAGGAGCCTGGACAGACGAGCATCCCGAGGACAAGATTCTAAGTTTTGCCAGTGGCGGTCCAAAACATTACGGTTACGAATACCTTAACCCTCAAGGAGAAGTGTACATGGAGTGTAAAGTGAAAGGATTGACTCTCAATTATCGCACCAGTCAAGTGGTGAACATTGGCGTACTCAAAGAAGCCTTGCAGTCTGGTCAGGATGGAAACTTTAAAGAGACCACTTAGCAACCTAACAAGATTGTGCGTTGTCCCACACATCAAATCGTCAGTCGACCTTTGGAAAAAGTCTATCAAATCGTGTATCAGAAGCGAGTACGGCTTCCTAACCACTTCACTTTACCGTACGGACACGCTGATATTGCTCAGCATATAAAAAGGGACAACGTTCAAGACTAATAGTTCATTTGGACTACCAAGACCAAGAGAAAAAAGATGAATTTTTTTACCCAGCAAATATCCAGCAAGAGTAAACTTGAGTGCGATGCTGTACCTTGCGATGACGTAGATGCTGTACGCTGTGACCTTAGCGATTCAGTACCACATTATCGTCATGGGAACTTTGCAAAGACGACCAAACCTATCCTGGAAACGAGTGATAATGATGGTATACGTGTCAATCCTGACGGATGCGAAAGTGATGCCGCTCGTCATCGTACACCTTTTCACATTATCTGTGGATGTCATCCTCCACAACAAACGCTTCGGTTACCACCCTACGGATGTCACGTAAAACTGAGCAAACCTTTGCATATCTCACCTTACCCTCATCGAGGTGAATCTGCACAATACGAATATTCGTTTCCTGTGCGTCTGCCAGAATACTCTGATTATGAAAGTCGGATCCAAACCTTTCGAGGTAAATGGCCAAAATATCTGGGAGGACCTACCCCCGAAGAATTAACCAGAGCTGGATTTTTCTACTTGGGTGAAGGGGATAAAGTCAAGTGCTTTAGTTGTGGCGTGTCACTTCACGAGTGGGAACAGAAAGATTCCGCTTACCTGGAACATGTTCGTTGGTCTCCGGATTGTCATTACGTACCTTTAGTGGGACCTCGTCCTATATTCAAATTCAACGATGTCAAGTAAGAAAGTAGCCACAGGGTTAGGAGTCCAAGGTCGTGTCACCCCTAGTCAAGTATATAAACCTGACATCAACATCAATCTTCAAACATTACCGCTGGAATTGCAAGAGAAGATCTACAAGGACATTTGGCAGAGTCTTGCTAGTGCCAAATCTCAATTGGTGACTGTAGAACGTTTGCGTCGAGAAATTCACAGGAGGAAAGTGAAAGAAGTCAACCAACAAGTTCGATGTCTCTGGATCAAAGTTGTGTTCATTCTTTGTTTTCGCTTTAGACCATTTACAACGGAAGATTTTATTAACATTCTGGACCGTTATCCTGAATGGCAGTGGAATGAAATAACTCACTACGTTCAATACTTTAGCTCTAAGAGAAGTGTTTAAGACATGGTTATGGATCCTTTACTAGAGAATATTCGTGGTTTACCTGTGGAATTGAGAGAACGAATTTATCGAGAGTTGGTCAAAATACAAGTCAAACGCAAAGAACTATTGCATCCGTTACGTCACCGATGTTTGAACCACTGGTACCTCAATGCTATAAAAGGATTGATTCTGAAGAAAGTGTTCAAGTGTTCAGACATTAGTCAACATCGAGTGGGAAAAAAGTGTATTGTTAGTAGAGATTTTATGTACTTCCAGTTACACTTACTGAATCGAATTCCAGAAGACGAGTTAGAGAGTTACCACAATCTTGAACAGTTTGTAAACTTAGTGGAAGAGGAAACTTCTGATCGACTAGTCACATTTCAGTTAGTGACCAGAGAATTTAGATTCGAGAATGGAATAAAACGACTATGTTTGTGGAGAAATTACGGTTATATGCTGGCGAAAATAAGTGACTATAAAATCGTTCTACCATGCCGAAACCGTTATCATTGTTGAATCAACAGATTCCTTGGAAGGAGATCCATGACCATATTCAAACAGTGGAGGATTACCATTGCCTTTTACGAGAACTGTGTCCATTGAATTGGGGACGACGTATCGTGTGTGTCTTAGTGACTTGCTTTCTGGGATTTCGTTTACCGTCCGATGATTTGTGGACACTTTACGAACAGTACGTACCACTTCAAAAACAAAGATATGAAAGTGATGCCTTTAAATGCTCATGAGAAACTCATTCTCCTGAAAGCTTTGCGTTTTCATTTGGATACTTCTAAACCTTTACGGGAAAACAAGATTCGTCAACTTTTAGGTACCGAAGAGGTGTATGAGGATGTGTGTGTAGCTTGTGACTTACACCCTCACTGGACAGATGTACGTGACTGGAAAAGTGTGGGTTTTGAGGCTTGGACTAAAGAAGTGGCTAACTATGCCCGAGATTTGTAATCCTGAAACATTAAAACGTTCCGTGAAAAAAGTCACTTTTCATTCTGTGTTAGTGACAATACCAGAAGAAGAAGAAGAACAGTCTGTCACGGAGGAAAACCATTCTCTTCAGGACAAGACGGTCCTTGACCTTTCCGAAAGACCATTCCAGGAAAACCTTTGTGTGACAGTACCAAACCATGTACAAACGTTTAGAACATTACGCATTATCCCTAGGACACTACATTTGAATGACAAAAAATGTTGTAAAGTAGAAATTTGTTTATATTCCACGATAGTTGTGTTGATGTGTCTTTTATTCATGTACTTAACCATTTGGCTATTATGTATTTATGTCTTTCGTGTTATTTCATTTTAAAGTTTGCAATAAAAGTGTCCTGAAAAAGTATAAAAACTCTTGTCTTGTTTGTCATCGTGTTACACAAAAGGTGACATTCCTGACGCTACTATGGCTACCTCTACTGTCTCTGCTCTCTCTTCCTCTACTTTCAAAGTCATTGACGAACATATAGACCGTGCTAGTTGGGATGCCTTGTATCTTCGACATCCCTTTAACATGCTCATTGCTGGACCTAGCGGTTCAGGCAAAACCAAATTTGTCAAACGTTTGATCGAACATAAACATCATTTGATCGATCGTCCACCTCAACGTATCGTGTGGTGTTACAAAGAGTGGCAATCCGCGTACAACCTTCTACGAGAAAGTCAAGGTGAATCCATTGTGTTTGTGGAAGGCATTCCGGTCGAAGACGACGGTATCGCGTCTGACCCCAGTCAAACCCATTCGGTTATTTTTGATGACATGTTAGGAGAAGACGAGGAAGAAATTAAGCTGTGGTTTACACGCAAAGGGCATCATCGTAATGCCAGTGTCATTTACATTACTCAAAATTTGTTTCAACAAAGTAAAGCCCATCGTACCATCAGTCTCAATGCTCATTACGTGGTCTTGTTTAAAAGTCCTAGAGATAAATCGCAAGTGCAAGTCTTAGCCAAACAGTTAGGAACACCTTGGCTAACTCATGCGTACGAAGATGCCACTCAAACTCCACACGCCTATTTACTCGTGGATTTGAAACCCACTACCCCCGATTATTTGCGATTTCGTACCCATCTGTTTCACCACTGGTGTCAAGACGCTGGACCTGTCGTGTACTCATCCTCGTCGTCGACTTAACCATGACCAGCAAAGACAAAAATAGTATAAAAACCTTGGTTACTTGGATTCTGTCTCACACATTGTCAACATGACGTCCCTTCAGTCTCATCTTCCCGTTAAATTGATTCGTGCCTTGTATGGCATTAGTCGCGAGAAAAATCCACAAATACGTGCTCGTGTCTTAGAAGCCAGTCTCAAAGAAGTCTTACGATGGTTTACGGTGACAGCACGTCAATTACTGCAAGGCATCATTCAGATTCCACATCAAACCAAACGATTTTTTGACAGAAACAAAGTAGCCTTGACGCAACTAGCTGATCCTCGCATTGACACTCAAACAAAAAAGCAAATCATTTTGAAACCTGGAGGTTGTGGTTCACTAGGAGGTGTCATCATTCGTTCCTTCCTAAAATGGGATCCCAATGCACCCAAACTTGTCCCCAAGAAACAAGTTACTCCCAAACGTACCCAGAAGAAAAAGAAAAAGAGCCACGGTAGTAAAACCAAGTCACCATCTCAGAAAACGAAAAAGAGTCACGGTACCAAAACCAAGTCACCACCTCAGAAAACGAAAAAGAAAAGTCCACCGAAAACAGTTTCAACCTACAAGAGAGCGTCTCCAAAAATGTCTTCTCCATCAGTAATACCCGCTTCCTCTTTAGCAGCAGCGGCTGCTGCTCACAAAGTACCTGCCCCCAAAATCAAAGTCCAAGAGAGAACAGGTGTGTTACAAAGTTTACTGGATTTGTCCAACCAAGAATTGGCTCGATTTAGCCCTTTGCGAACTCCTCCACGACGTGTGTTGCCTGTCATCAAGTTGATACGACGTAAAGACAATCAGTGGCGACGCATTCCAGTATAAAAAGACCCGAGGTCCATTTTAACATCAGTGTTTTTTTGTGCTGCTAATCACCTCAAGATGGCACCACCAAGAAGTGTACACCATCACCATCGTCGTTTTTCTGTGCAAAAAGGAAAAGGAAAACGAAAACGTCAGTCACGTCATCCTAAGAAACGTTTAGTTCAGCATCGACGACACCTACAGAAAAGACACAGTCGTTCCAAGAAAAAAAGGAGTCACCAAAGAGGCGGTTTCTTCAGTCCTTTTTTTGTTTACAGACATATTGACAACATGTTGGGAAAGGTTGAGCAATTTGTAAAAGAGAGACAACAAAAAAAATTGATCAGGGACAAAGACCATATGGATAAGGGCTAACAAGGACGAACTGTGAAGTTAAGTGGCTGTCGTGTACCCAAAAATGTATCGTTCTCCTGTTCCAAAAGGAAACAAGACAGTTTCGTTGTGCTAAAAAAGGATAAAAGGTCATGTACCCAAGTGATTGATGTTAGTGTACTTTTTGGTGTCTGCCCTGGAAACAATTCAAAAAAATGTCACCCTCCAAAATCCATTCCTTTTCTACTCCTAAAGGAAAGAAAAGTAAAGGACTACCTCCTCGTTTAGTCAAACATTGGGACATGTTGTCTGTCCTGTCCAAAGCTCCTTCACCCATGCGAAAAAACTCATTCCAACCGCCTCGAAGGACGTCATTGAAACCGTGTGCGAATGTTGTCTGAATGTTTTGAAAGGCACGATTCCTTTGTCTGCACATCAGAAAAAATGCTTAGCCAAACATCGACACGTTCTTCGCCAAATGGTCCAAAAGCAAATTCCTATTCGTCAAAAGAAAAAGATGTTGGTGCAACGCGGAGGAATTGCTATTTTACCCATGTTAGCACCCATGTTAGCACCCTTGCTTGGAAACATAGCACAACCCTTGTTGCAAGGAGTAATGGGATCACTTGGAACTATCCTGGGAGGACGAAGATAAAAGGAGAACACTGGAGTCAAAAGATCCCAGACGTGATTCTTGAAATCTAATGGAAGGACGAAAACTGACTTTAGTCCCTTATAAACGATGGATGGAATACCATCGTTGGCAAGAACAACGGACCCCACAATTACCTCCCAATCCTCATTTGACCGAAATGTCACAGTTACAACACGAATTGCAATCGTTGATGGATCGTAGCGATTTGTCCGAAACGGAAAAATCTCAACGGTACGGTCAATTGTTGCAACGACTGCAACTCTTTCACCAAAAAGCATTAGACGAAACAGCTGTACCTTCTTTGAAAGATTTGAAAGCCCTGATGAAAAGTCCATCACCACCACCACCACTTACCTCAGCGGTTAAGACAGAAGCAACCCCAAGGATATCTGAAGAAGAGGTACGAGAAGTCTTTCAAACACCACTAGCAGCTCCTCTTCCTAGTAAAATTGCAACGTCCTTGTTGACCCCTTCCCCTACACCTCAACGAGATGAACTTAAAGCTTGGGTTAAAAAGAGGATGCCCACTCCTTCTTCTACAGAAGTAAAAAAGAAAGAAGGGAAACCAGAAGTGAAAAAAGACAAGGAAACCAAAGAAATTCTCTTACCACCATTACCACCTCCAACACCATTACCAAAACTACCTTCCACTTCGACTCCTGCGGCACATCGAACACGTAAAGCCGTTTCCAAACCACCCTCTCGCTCCATAGTGAAAAGCATCAGCGAAGATTGGATCACTTATTAAAAAAAAACAAAAAATAAAAAATAAAAAATGGAGAAGGTCTTAGCTAGCATTTACTACGATCCATCTCATCCAGCTGGCTACGGAGGTGTTCAAAAATTGTATCGTGCTGCCAAAACAAAATTGAAAAGTGTCCGTTTACCTCAAGTGCAACGATGGTTACAAGAACAAGCTACGTACACCTTACACAAAAACCTATTCGACGAAAATTTTCAAGAAGTCGCACCCAAGTGGAAGGTATCGATCATCAATGGCAGGCGGATTTAGCCGATGTCTCTCATTTGGCCACCTACAATCGTGGCTACAAATATTTGTTTTGTGTCATCGACGTCTTTTCCAAATTTGCTGGGGTCGTGCCTTTGACTTCCAAATCGAGCAGTGAATTAGTGCGAGCCTTGAAACTGGTGTTGAAACAAAGTGGTCGTCGCCCTCTTCGATGGCAAACCGACAAAGGTATTGAATTTCTAAACCAAGCTTTCCAAAAAGAATTGAAGAAACGTGACATTCATTTTTTTACCACCGAGAATCCCGAAACTAAAGCCAGTATCGTGGAACGTTTGCAACGCTTTTTGAAAGAACGCATGTGGAAATATTTTACGCATCAACACACTCTCAAGTACATCGACATCTTGCCACACCTCGTTCAATCGTACAACCAATCTTACCATCGGAGCATTGGACGTGTCCCTCAAGAAGTGACTCCCGACAACGAAGTGACCGTCTCCGAGCGTCTGTTTGGTACGTCCCCGTCAGTCACTAGTTCCAAGAAAGGTAGACAGTTAGCCACAGGAGATTGGGTACGCATTGGCAAAACCAAACGTACTTTCGACAAAGGTTACTTGCCCAACTGGACCACCGAATTGTTTCGTGTCACTGAACGAGTGCGTGGTCGTTATCCTCCCGTCTATAAATTGGAAGACATGAACGGAGAAGTGTTAAAAGGAACGTTTTACTTACCCGAGTTACAACGTATGACCAAAAAAGAAGACGACGTGTACGAAATCGAAAGCATTCTCGATCGAAGAACACGAAAAGTGGGAAAACGGCGTGTCAAAGAAGTCAAAGTACATTGGAAAGGATATCCGTCAAGTTTTGACTCTTGGATTAACGCTTCTCAAATCATTGACTATAAAAAGAAGTGACCATCATGGTCTTCAACACAGCCTCAGTTCCTACTGTGAACGCTTCTTCCCCCAGTTCTTCTCTGCAAGATCTACAAAAGCAACCCTTGTGGGTGTGGTGTGGAGAACGTGTGCCTAAAACGCAAATCGTCTTTTTCTGCCAAATCTTTGTGGTGTATTGTGTTATCGGTGCAGCCATTGCCAATCTAAGTTTGCAACAAGGAGACAAACAATTGTGGACCATTTTACTCAGCAGTTGCATTGGTTACCTTCTTCCCAACCCGTCCCTAAAATATTCCTCTAACGGAAACAACAACGGGAGTCTGGTGTCCAACGTCAGTTCCAACATTCGTCCTAACCATCCTCTTTTAGACACTCCTCTGGTCCCCAGTGACTCCTCGGACACTAGAACTGTGGAATTATGAACAACCAATTTTACTTAACCTTACCCAGTGACAGTTCAATGGAGGTGTTTCCCAAAAACACTTTGTGCTGTTACACGGCCAAATTACCTCAGGCCATTCAATTTGATGACGAAGCCTATTGGGAAGTGGCTTTGGTAGAAATGATTCACCCAACACAAATTAAAAACATCGTTGAAACTCAAAACACTGTATCCGTAGAAGTTGAAGATGAACAAGTGCAACAAGTCATGGATGAACGCAGTGATAAAGTTGACTTTCCGAAAACAAAGAATCCTGCCACTAATCGAACCACTTACATGATGAAAATTCCTTCAGGTTATTATTTTAGCGGTCAACATTTGGTGAACACCCTTGCTGACAAGTTCAATATCATGTTTGAAAAAGCCTTGGAGAAAACTAAAAAAAGTGTCAAGATTGAATACCACAAAATAGCTCGTCGACTCCTGATGAAATTTTCACATCACAAAGTCTTGGCCATTACATTTTGTCCTGAATTGTATCACATTTTAGGTGGAAACCCCGAAATGGTCAAGAATCATCCAACCAAAATGCCACCCATAGGTAACAATTTGTATTTTGCCAAACATTTTTATTTCCCTGTAGTAATGAACCAAGGACTGAATTTGATTTTTGTGTACTCCGATGTAGTGGAGTACAACGTAGTAGGTCACACCTCTGTACCGTTACTGCGTGTCATTCCTTTCAAAGTGGATTCTGCCACGGCTGCTGACGAAGAAGGTGGAAACACCTATCACGTTTACCGTGAATTTGTACATCCTCACTATTTACCTGTCAGTAAGTCGTATTTTGACACTGTCAACATAACTATAAAAAGAGATCTGGGACAAAATATTCCATTCACCCAAGGGAAAGTCACTGTGAAACTCCATTTTCGAAAAAGAGTACTCTAAAAAACTTTTTTTGTCAGTCATGTATCCTGTGTACCAAGGAGTCACTCGACAACGAGGGCATGGTTTAGGGGATATGCTCAAATCGGTCTTTCGTACTGTGGTTCCCGTGTTAAAACCAATGGTGACACGGGGATTGCACGCCCTGAAAGATGAAGCGATGACACACGGTAAAGAATTTCTCCACGATGTCATCATTGACAAACAAAACCCCAAAGAAGCTTTCTTACGAGCAGGCAAAAATGTTTTGCTTCAAACAGGCAAAGATATTTTGGGTCGACGAGAAAATCCTATAAATGCCACGTTTGCTGCTGAGTCAGGCATTCCTGCTTCTCTGAGGTTCCAACAAGGACAAGGCAGAAAAAGACGACGAAAACACCCTTTCAAAGGACTTCATACTCTCAAAGCTAGAAAGACTAAGAAAAGAAAAACTGTTCGAGACTTAGACGTTTTTGATTATTAAATTGAAAACAAAAAAAACAACAGAAAATGATGCACCGAGAGTCTTGTGCCTGTTCCAAGTCAGAACTGGATCTGTTTGCCATGCCACCCACTATGATGACTATGCAAGAATCCCAATGGGTCGAATTTCATCCTGTTTCCTCTTTGACGGATTCCGCTCCCATCGAGTTTGAAATCAAAGGACAACCGGAAGATTACATCGATCTGAATAGCAGTTACTTGTATCTGAAAGTCAAAGTGCAAAAATCCGACGGTACCAATCTAGCAGATGATGCCAAAGTAGCTCCCGTCAACAATTTCATGCATTCCTTGTTTAGCGAAGTGGATTTGTACTTGAATAACAAACTGATCAGCAGTAGCATGGATACTTACCCTTACCGAGCGTACCTAAAAAAATCTCTTGACGTACGGAAAGGAGGCCAAGAACACTCATCTGGATGCTTGCGTGATTTGGAAACCTGACACACCAGAAAAGTTCGACGAACTAGATGAAGACAATAAAGGATTTGTTGCTCGTCAAAAGAAAATCGTTGGAGCCCATAATTTTGAACTGATGGATCGTTTGCATTTGGACATGTGGTTACAGGAGAAGTATTTGCTGAACGGAGTAGATATTCGTCTGAGATTGAATCGTAGCAGTACGGCTTTCCACTTGATGGCTGAAGAAAATGTCCACTACAAAACCAAAATTCAAGAAGCCAGATTTTACGTGCGTCGCGTAGAAGTGTTACCTAAAGCGGGAAACGACATCAGTCACACCTTGAGCAGAACCACTGCCAAGTATTCGATACGGCGTGTAGAAGTGAAAACATTCACTATTGCTACTGGACTCCGATCCAAGATCGAAGATCATCTATTCCAAGGCCAGATACCCAAACTTTTAATCGTTGGCATCGCTAGCAATGCAGCCTTCAACGGAGCCAACAATGAAAATCCTTTTGAGTTTAACCACTACAAAGTGTCCAAAATTGAAGTCAGTCGCAATGGCAAGACTCTGTGTACCAGACCCTTTGAACCTAACTTTGAGCAGAAGAATTACTTGAGATCGTAATTGTCCCTGTACGAAGCTACCGGTCAACTAGGAACCAACACCAGTCACGGCATTTCGTACGACGATTATGCTGGAGGATACACTTTGTGGGCCTTTGATTTCACTCCAGACCAAGGCAGTGACGAGGGACATTTCCACCCTATAAAATCCGGTCAACTGTGAGTGGAACTTCAGTTTGCAGATCCTCTACCCCACACAACGAACGTCATCCTGTATGCTGAATTCGATAATACCATAGAAATCAGCAGTTTGAGAGAAGTTATTCTAGACTATTAGTCACTATGGAGGACACTTATCCTTCTTTGAAAGTGGAAGAATCCATGGAATGGGAGGATAACGTGAAAACCAATTTCAAAGACGAAGACAAAGAAAACGAGGTCGTGAAGTCAAGATGGCCAGAACAAGAACAACATTTAGTCTCCTGTTTTGCTAAACACTTGGCAGATAAAATTACGGAATTGGTCAAGAAAGATTGCTATGGATGTCAAAAAGATCATCCCAGTCAAATTCAACACGATAAATGTCTCATGATGAGTCAAGAAGAAAAATTGGACGAGTATCTGGACGAAGCTTGGAGTCTCATCGCAGAAGAAATCGTGTTGCATGAGTGGTATAAAGGCTTGTGTGATCATTCCTGTCCTCCACTGACTACTCGAGAGATCTATCACATCGAAGCTCTCTTAGCCCAGAGTTGGGAAACCAGGCGAAGAAACGGTTACTTGTCCGAACTTTTCAAGCAAAAAGTCAGAATTGAATTGATGACTTATCATCACCTGTGAAGAAAAAACAAGAGAAACAAAACAAGCAGAAAATATGGATACCTGGGAACTTTATTACCTTTTGAATAACAGTTCGTATACTGCTTCTTGGAATCCTGTGGTGTGTGCTAAAGATGAACTCCCACATCGCAAAACTCAGGACCACCAAGCTTATGTCATCAACACAGACGACAGTCATCTTCCAGGAACTCACTGGGTAGCCGTGTACTTTCCTCAAGTCAATTGTGTGGAGTATTTTGATTCGTATGGATTACCACCTTTGGAAAACGATATCATTGACTTTATGAGAAGATATGCCCAGACGACACGATTCAATAATGTGAAGTTACAAAGCAACGATTCCATGGTGTGTGGACAATATTGTGTGTATTTTCTTCATCATCGCAGTCTGGGACATTCTTTAGAACATTTAGTCACTTTTTTGATCGTGACTCTTCTAGAAATGATGAAAAAGTAGATCGATGGTTTTGTGACCGTTATGGTTATCTTTTGTCTTTAGCTAGAAAACGTAGTGTACATCAATGGCCTCATGATATGAATCAATGGAAATCTCACATGATTTCACAACGTTGTCAACCTTGTCAAAAATAATTTGTATTTTAAATTGAAATGTTGTTTGTTCCTTGTTGCTTGTTAATTCTATTCATTTTTAGTTGAATAAAAAATGTTGTATTTTGAAGAAAAAACGTGTCTGTCGTTTGTTTAGTTATAAAAAAGACCCACAGTTTGAATATATGCTCTTTGACTTTCTCTCTATCCCTCCTCATGACATGAGCTATCCTCACGTTTCAATAACTAAAACTCAGTAGGGATGTTTTCTATCCCGTCCGCGCTTGTACCATATAAAGCGAACGGGTCTCCAGTCTGACCATTCACTGTTGACTCGTCATCCTACGAAGATGCCTTCCAGACTAGCTAAACTCAACGAAGCTTACGTTCAATTACATCGTGTCAGGCTAAACCTGATACCGAAGCCTGAAGAGATAGAGAATGTCAGAATGCTCTCTATAGCCCAAGATCTCATAGAGAATGTCTTTAGAGAGGAAATTGAGAAAGAAAAAGAAGAATGGACTGAGAAATACAGAATTCAGAAGAGGCAAAGAGAAGAGCAGCAACAGCAGCAGCAACAACAACAATATCAACAACAAGAACCAGACAAAGGATTTGTGGACTGTCGAATAGACACCAAAGACTTCTCTTTCTCTTTTCGCAGAAGCAGACCTTATCGTGTAGGAAAACCTGCTGCCAGACGGGGTTGCAATCTTAGACAGTAAAATTCAACAAAGATTGCCTTTACTCTTCGTCTAAAAAAAAACAAAAACAAAAAACAATCAGCCCTTTTCAGGGCTATTCAAGACTCTCGAAAAGATATACTTCTTTCATTTGCCTAAATTTTTTTAAAATTTTAGAAGTGTGACTATAAACACTTCAATTTTTGGGGGATCAGTAAAACAAACAAAACCCACCCTTTTCTCCCTGTCTTGTCCAACAACATACCAAAAAAAATCTGACTGTGTTGGTAAGTCAAAAAAGTTAACGTGAGAACTTCTTTTAAGTCCGTGCGTTTCATATCATAATAAAAAGTTAGGGATGTTTTCCATCACGCCCGTTCTCCATGGATATAAACGCGAACACGCGTCAGTCTAGCTCCCATTGTGGACCTGTTCACATTAAAGATGAGCGAAAGAATTTCAAAACTTATTGAACTCCAAAGACACCTGGAGTGTGCCAGACGTCTCCTGGACGAACTGACTATGGAGGTTTACAAAGAAGAAGCCAGACAGAAAGAAGTGGAGGATACAAAGAAGAAAGAAGAGGAGATAGAGAACCAGCGAGGGATCTTGCTGAACCCCATGGTAAAACTCGTGTGTGAGGTGCTACCTGAGGTGAGGACACCTCCAGCAGCAGCAGCAGCAGCAGTTACACCGCAGAGACCAGTTATTCATCCCCGACTCTGGTCACGAAGACAAGAGGTTCAGCAGGTCTTCAATATTCCACAAACGGAGGAGTGGGATAGTGAAGCCACTCAAGCTCCGTTTGCTCTGCAGGTCAGAGCAATAAATTGGGAGAATGACTGAGCCGACGATGTGTGTGCGGTGCTCGTCCTGGAAGATGTCAGCATTAGCCAGATGTCATTGGAGTTCAATAAAACAGCCCTTTTCAGGGCTAACCAAATCTCTAGAAAAGAAATACTTTTCAATTTGCCATTTTGCCAACTTGTGTAAATATAGTGAAGTGTAACTATAAACACTCACTTCAATAAAGATGTGTGTGTGTGTGTGTTTACATTCGCGTTCGTTGATGAGATGGTGTAGGGTATGATTTGTGCTGCTCGTTTCGTTGATGAGATGGTATATTTTGGGTTTTATGCTTCTCTTTCGTTGATGAGATGGTATAGGGTGTGCTTTTTGTGCTTCTCTTTCGTTGATGAGATAGTATATTTTTTTGGTTTTATGCTTCTCTTTCGTTGATGAGATGGTACAGGGTGTGTTTTTGTGCTTCTTTTTTCGTTGATGAGATGGTCTATTTTGGGTTTTATGCTTCTCTTTCGTTGATGAGATGGTATATTTTGGGTTTTATGCTTCTCTTTCGTTGATGTGATGGTATAGGGTGTGTTTTTGTGCTTCTCTTTCTTTGTTGAGATGGTATATTTTGGGTTTTATGCTTCTCTTTCGTTGATGAGATGGTATATGGTGTGTTTTTGTGTTTCTCTTTCGTTGATGAGATGGAATATCATATGTGAAGTGAGTTTAAGGGATGTTTTCATTCACGTCCGTGCTTTACGTATATAAAACCCTAGTGTTCAACATTCGTGCCATTCTACACAGAATACAAAATGACTGGAAGTCTAGAGCTATTTACTCAGTTAAGAGATACTTGGTGTTGGTTCGTGGATGGAGTGCACGAACTGGACAAACTTAACCAAGAATGGAAGTTAACAATTACTGAGGACTTGATAAACAAACTAAGAGTAATCAGTTATCAGTTACAATTGATAACCATAGAAGAAGCAGACAAAATACGAGGAATCGTCAATTCAAAATACTTTAAAGTGGGAACCATGAAACAGATTCTGGATGATGTTATCCAAGTGAGATGCTATATGGAAGACATCTTCCATTTAACAGAATGGGATTTTGTGAAAAAAGGTGCAGATCACATGAAGAAAGGCGAAGACAATATCAAACAAATACTGGAAGAAGAGGTCAAGAAAATTAAGGAAACCTGGGCAAAAGAAAGAAAAGAGAAAGAAAACCAAAAGAAGAAAAATGACTTTGAAAAACTGAATGAAAATTGGATGAAGATACAAAAAAAGTTTAGAGATATGGGACATCCAGACTGGATGCCATACGAAGAAGAAGTAAAAAAGAAAAAGAGAGGAATTTTAGAGAAATTTAGACAATGGTGGAAGAAATGCAGACAATAAAAAGAAGAAGATGAAAACAAAGACCCTTTTCAGGGCCACTTTCCATGCCTCGAAAAGATTATACTTTTCAATAACAAATTGCCTGTATAAGTTATAAAACATACATTTCACTACATTCACTAACACGACGAACGCTTGATGTCACAGTACTTGACAAATGCTTGACGTCACAGTACTTACACATTGCTACACTGTTGACAAGTGTTCAGTACCGTGACGTCATGCCACCTGGGCCATTTCTCTTGTCGCTATACAAACCCAGGGTGTGCTAATACAAAATTCCCCTTGTCGCTATCTTCCTTCGGCTGTGCCATTTGTCGCCAAAGTGCCGCGGGCCATATTTTAATGATAACTCCCATTGTTGCTATCTTCCTTTGGCTGTGCCATTTGTCACCAAAAATCTTGTCGCCAAAGTGCCGCGGGCCATATTTTAATGATAACTCCCATTGTCGCTATAGGCACCCCCTTCACTACTTTTGTCAATAATGAAATCGTACATTTTAAAAACCCAGTCCTCTTTGAAAAGCGTTGAAGTTAACAGTTGCATGTGAATAGTCGTAATATTAGACGTGATAAAGGCAGCCGTCTTGAGTTGTAATTTTAGACGTGATAAAGGCAGCCGTCTGGAGTTTTAATTTTAGACATGATAAAGGGAGCCGCTGCTATAACCAATCAGAGTTAATAACGTTTACTGTTTTCCTCATTGTAAGTCCTTTAGCTTATGGTTTTGCTAGATTTAGCTGCATACAGTTTTCATTCCCTATACTTTTCAATCCTAAATAATCACAAATGACATTTTGTTGTTTAGGATACAAAAGCATACTTTCAGTTTAAGTGCTAGTAATAAAAATGGAGATGTTTGCAACTTACTTTCCGTGTATGCATACGTAACTGATAATCAGATTTCACTCTAAGACTTAGCCCTATAGGTATTTATTTTATACATTATTTTAATCATACATGCAACTAATATAGATATAATTTTGCACAGCTGGGGCGTTGTCTCGCGATTTCACATTTGGAAAAATGAAATGGCGACTATATGTCCGAATGAAAGAAAGCCCAGGACACTAATAATGTTTTCATTTCTGTGAGTCGTTTGTTCTCGATATTTGATTTTCTTGTCTGAGTTCTTGATCGAAAGTGATGTAAAAGTGATATCCTTTATTTTGTATGGGATTATTTTCAGGTCGTGATTATTATGTAATTTGACGTTCTTATCGCCCGTTTCAAGACACCAAAACTTATTCGATGACGTCAGGAAGAGCTTGAATTTGCACAATACCTCTTCTGACAGTGGTCTGAACGAGTGGATGTTTCGTATCTATCAATATTTATAAAGAAATCGCAAGTGAAACCAAGAAAAGGTTAACAACATGATTCTTTTGTGATATCCAACTGCAAACTGTATAGAACCAGATGCGGCAACCAATATGGGTCTATACAGTTTTGCTAGGAATAAACAACATAGATCCTGATCTGCGGAGCTTTATGGGACGGTAGAAAAGGGTCTATGTTGTTTGTAGTTGGACCTGACTTTTACACAAGTATATATGATACTTTAAAAGCGCTCGATTATTTTTGTTCAAGGAGTGATATTGCAAAAAGTGGGGTTCAGAACGGATGATTTGAAGTTGCGTGCATAACCGTAAGTACCTACATTAAATACAAGCAGGTAAGGAAATGCCAGACAATTTTGATCTAAACTTAATAACGCTTGTTGAAGCTGATATGTAGCTTCTTATGGCTTTGAGGTTCCTTTGAGATTGAAAATGGAACCTCATTATATATATATATATATATATATATATATATATATATATATATATATATATATATATATATATATATATATATATCCTTGGTAAGATTATGTAACTACGCTACGTTGTTGAAATATACTTTAAAAGTTTATGTAATTACGTTACGTTGCCGAACTATACTTTCGAAATTTATGTAATTACGGTTATGCTGTTGAAATATACTTTCGAAATTTATGTAGTTACGGTTTTGCTGTTGAAATATACTTTCGAAATTTAAAATAATTAAGCATATTTAAACGTTTGACAGTTTGAGAAACATACTGATGGTAGACTTGTGGCTTACCCTATCACATCGACGGTTCCATTACTCTCTCATATTATGTCTCCTCGAGTTTTATCTCATTCTAATCCGACAATTTTCCTTGCTCTTTCTCTCGCTATTGTGGTTAGAAGAAAAGCAAGCTTGACAAATACCAAAATTGAAACAACCAAAATTTTGAGGAAATCTGATTTTAACTGGTAACTATACGCATTCGGCTGAATGAATGGCAATATCAGAGGACGTAAAGAGACTAATCAAAAAGTCATTTCCCCACCATATGTCAAATTTAGTTAACGGAGCG
This sequence comes from Potamilus streckersoni, assembly GCA_016746295.1. Lineage (NCBI taxonomy): Eukaryota > Metazoa > Mollusca > Bivalvia > Unionida > Unionidae > Potamilus > Potamilus streckersoni. The sequence continues at coordinate 8,338,014 of JAEAOA010001692.1, forward strand.
TAGAACCTTATCTGAAACAGTATCCCGTCGATTTGGCCTTTTAAAATTAGTCCGTAGAATAATTATCAAGCCTCCACCAGTTACGTGTTCATTAGTCTCGTTGGAGAGTTCTTTAATAAAAGGCATAATACTTTCCGTCAGTTTGGGGAAACCGGATCGGGATGAAGTAATTCACGACACATGCCACACACGGCAAAACCGAACGAAATCGCCATTCTCTGCGTAACCCGGTGTGCTAACGAGACTTGTCGAGATATACAGTAAATCATCGTATACGTTGGAATGATGTAAACGGCCAGTTTCTAAAAACTCTTTTCAGATGAGGAGCGAAATAGGAATAAATAATATCATATTTATTTATTGGTATAAATTGATGTGAACTGGAATCGGGCAATGAGAACTGTAATAATGCTATATTTTAATTATTGATGTGAACTGGAATCTGGCAAAAAGAACTTTAATAATATATTATTTAGTCATTGATGTAAACTTGAATTCGGCAATAAAAACTTTAATAATAATTTATTTATTCATATGAATTTAAACTGCGAAATAAGAACTTTAATAACATTCACATTTTATTTAAAGATGTGAACTTTAATCGGACATTACAAATGTAATATCTTATTTAGTTATTTCTGTGAATTTACTTTTTATTCTTGGCATCCCAGCTTAAGCGTTTTTTGCCTTTGCTACAAGCATCCAATATAAAAGTCCAACAAATGAAAATCCATCTTTGGGTGAAAAAACAAACATCTTTCTCCCATCACATACCAATGAACAACTATGAATAACAAAATCAATGGTTTGGCTTTGTTTCTTTTGCACAAACACCAAAATTTGAAGGCAACGAAAAGTGTAGAAAAGAGAACTCTGTTTGATCGGATGTAGCACAGGTTGGATAGTATAAACTATTTTACACCTTTCATTATTATCTTACTCTCTTTGAAGTGTTCCAGGGAAAAGTGCATAAAATACTGATACAGAATGGTTTGGTTGCCAGGAACTGGAAGATGCCTTCATATATCATATATACACAAATTATGTATTTAATACCTTCTCTCCCAAGAGCTAACTTATAATTCCTCTATGGAGGACGTCTCGTTTGCATGTTTGTCACGACGGAAGGATCAAACACCTGTATGTATCTATGACGCGCTATTTGTTGAATGTCTGATGATTTTCCACAACAGAAGTAACTTCATATTTCAATTTTCCATTTTTTTTGTTGTAAAAAAGGCATGAGATAGAATTTATGAGATACCCTAATCGAAAAGTACAAGATGGGCCATCTCGAGATACTTCTTTGCAAGATCCGATGAAGTCGCATTATATGTATGACTCTACTGAATAATAGTCGCATTATGTGTATGACTCTACTGAATAATAGTCGCATTATGTGTATGACTCTACTGAATAATATTTAGGAAATTTGATCAGCTTATAATGAATGTCCCGGTTAATAGGTGAATAGGTAAACTATATGGTCGATAACTCCAGCTAGTAATGGTTAGTGTCAAGTCAATATGTGAATATAAGGTCGAGACTCGGCGAGTAACGGCTAGTGTCAAATCAGTAGGTAAACTGTAATGTCGATAAATCCTGCCAGTAACGGTTGGTGTTAAGTCAATGGCTAAACTATAAGATCGATAACTCCTCCAAGTAACGTCTATTGTCCAGTCAATGGGCAAACAATAAGGTCGATAACTCCTGCGAGTAATATGGAGATTACTTGCACACCCTTAGATGATATGTTGCTTTCAAGATGATTCATTTTTAAATCGCTCTTCTGATCACTACATAATATTATAAATATTTTGCAAATCAATAAATATCACTGTGCCTTATATACAGTGTTCAACACATGCAAATTTGTGTATAGGAATACATTTCACAGTTTTGTCAGACTTGAATGATTTACTTGTCGAAATATGGAGAGTCAGTGTTAGAAAGATATTTCTTAAAGCGAGCAATTTAGTCAGTTTTTAGGAGCAGACGTAATGATATACAATATTCCGTAGACTTGAATGTAGCATGAATAAGTTTTGTAAAATGGACCCTCTCGAATCTCTTAACATAAAGACTTATGAGAATATTCTAACGTTTAAGTGTTTGATATTTCTAGATAGGATTAATTCTATGAATTAGGATGATTGGTACATATTGCTATAACATGTCCGTTTGAGGCTCGGATAATTGTATTGATAAGTCATACGAATGTGAAGTAGCAACAAAAACCCAAAAACAAACAAACAAACAAACAAACAAACAAAAACCAATAGGCACGAAGGAAATTTGAGTTACGTGAATTTGTGTCCATCCCTTGATTAAAGGAAAATAATGCGTGGTAGTTCGTTTAAGAACCCTTCGGTTGACCATGGAAAGAGGGGAAACGTCGATCTCTAGCTAGACTCAGCAAGTGTTCAATATTGTCTGTTCAGCTGTATGGCTTGCTATAATATGTATGTATGTATGTATGTATGTATGTATGTATGTATGTATGTATGTATGTATGTATGTATGTATGTATGTATGTATGTATGTATGTATGTATGTATGTATGTATGTATGCATGTATGCATGCATGCATGCATGCATGCATGCATGCATGCATGCATGTATGTATGTATGTATGTATGTATGTATGTATGTATGTATGTATGTATGTATGTATGTATGTATGTATGTATGTATGTATGTAAATCCATACAAAATGTAAGAATATAAAACTACAACAATAACTATGTGTATAACAGCTTATCTCTCTTTCTCTCTGTCTCTATGTCTCTGTCTCTGTCTCTGTCTCTCTCTCTCAAAAATGTGTGACACTTTTATAACAGCTGTAGTTTAATCTGGTAGTTTTTGATAACTGCTGTAGATTGCTCATATTTATATTAACTTAGATGTTGTTAAAGTGAGTTCAGAGCCCCCGATCATGTCACTGTAATATGTCTTGGGCAAAAGAGAAACCCCGCAAACATGCAAAACGCAAGTTAGAATGGAAATGTATTAACCTTCATAAACTTAAATAGCCATTTGAGGTTGCACGAAAATCTATACGTTTTTTCCAAGCCTCTTGTTTTGTTTTAAATGTCAAAATAAGTCCTCGAATTCTGTCTTGTTTACAATGAATGTTACTCGCCACTTCATGCGAGTGTAAGCGAGTTGAGACTCACTTTGAAATAAAAAGGCGCCTGCGGAAGATACACACCCACATTTCATGTAATTAAAGATATTTTATGTGATATATATATATATATATATATATATATATATTTATATATATATATATATATATATATATATATATATATATATATATATATATATAACACAAATTTTTGTTATAACTCTATAAACAAACATCTTTATTTAGATTCTCTAGCTTGGCATATTCCTTTAGATTTTCACATGTCAAACAGTTATAAAAATATATTGATGTTCACAATTTAATCAGCATAGACTTACCAGTCATCACCATCTTCTTATCAGTATATATCAACTGCATTCCTTACCTACCTAGCTGGTGATCTTTATGTTTATGCCTTTGTTGGTGATTCCCCCTCCTCTTTTACTTCCGTTTCTTTTCTTCTTCTTCCATAATGCTACATGTCTGTGGCATGAAGCCCTGTGCAAGACGTCACTATAAACTACCGCACTGCAGACATCTTAGCGATATGACTTAAAAATCGCTAAAGCTACGTTAAAAATCCAAATCACATATACTCTTCTTCTTCTACTCCATCATCATCATCATCATCATCATCATAATCATCATCATCATCATCATCATCATCATCATCATCATCATCACCTTCTTCTTCTTCTTCTTCTTCTTCTTCTTTTTCTTCTTCTATTTCTTCTTCTTCTTCTTCTTCTTCTTCTTCTTCTTCTTCTTCTTCTTCTTCTTCTTCTTCTTCTTCTTCTTCTTCTTCTTCTTCTTCTTCTTCTTCTATTACTGCTATTTACATAAGCACACCACCAACAAGAACAAGACTACGAGTTCTTGACCATGGCTCTGGGGACATTATTACAAAGAGATGGAAACTTGCTCAAAAAGTAGAACAGTCCTAATTCAATTTGAAAAGAAATCATGTGAAATAACAAATTAAACGGAGGGATGAGACATAAATTCGATTCTCTCAATATGCCTACGAGACACATTATCTAAACTGGTCAGCTTGAAAATGTCTTCAGACACCATGTAATATTGTGTTTGTGTGATTTGGATTTTTAACGTAGCTTTAAACAATTTTTCAGTCATATCGCTACGACGTCTACATTGTGGCAATTTCTTGTGATGTCTAATACTAGGGCATCATGTCGCAGACATGTAGCATGATGTCCCACCTAAGTCATGTTATCCTGACACCAGGCCGACCACTCATTACGCTAGCCTCTTAATCTGAACGCCTAGTGATGCATCTGTTTGCACCATTTTTATTTGTCTTTGGTAAGACTCGGCCGGGATTCAAATCTACGACCTCTTGCATTCGAGATTTTCGCTCTAACCACTAGGTCACGGTAGCAGTCTCCGCATGTAATATTAAAAATGTATAAGTTTAAACACACTCGGAACTCTGTGCCATTGCCTTAAAAAAAACAACATATTCTGCTTGACAAAGTCTTAGCTATCCTTATTTTGTATTCAATAAATAAGATAATTTCGATTGACGGATGACATACACTAAAACGATGTGAAATTGTCAGCGAAATTGTGTTAATCTTTTGCTACATTTGAAACCAGCTGATATAACAAAGAAGACCAATTTGTTCTGGCTTGAAATCAATTTTGAAAACTATCCATGGACCTTAGGAATATATATATATAAATATATTTATCGTAGATCAAACAAATTATTTCTCCAATAGTCAGTATTAAAGAGTAGTGTATTGTCAGTTATAAAAGATATAGCCTTTCGCTCGTACACATGCCAACTGGAATGTCTATCCGACATGTGACAAAAGTCCATGGTTGCTTAATCCACATTTATATGGAGTATAAGCTGTCAACAGGTTTACACTTTCTTTCGTTTCGTTTAGGAAACTGTATAATAAAATCATATCCAAGACTAAATTGTGGTATCTTTTCTAGAATCGAAGAATGTGACAATATCTCAAAGTTTCTAAATATGGATCCTTGTTGTATATATTCGACTATAAAGTTGGGCTTAAGTGCTAACTGCATAGACCCAGATCTGTCGTCGCACAATGCTAGAGCAGATTTGGGTCTTTGCTGTTTGCTACGAATAATAGATGAAACAAATGGCATAAATCCTAATATTCTGGCGCATGATTTGAAGAAAGTTCAGCGTCTATGTTGTTTGCAGTTGGACCCACAAACATCTATACAAATAGAAGATATGTATGAAGTTGCCAGCGGTGATATCAGGTGTGATTTCAGCACTAGACGGGAAACTATTTGCTTCTGATTTGATCCATTAAACTGATAACATGTCTGTCAAGCCCAAAGAAGACCAATACCTAAAATTTCATGTATTAGTTGTACATTTGGAATGACTGTTCTAGCGTATGTTTTTTTATATCTAGACTCGCACATACTTGTGGTAGAATCCACACTGTTTCTTTTGATAAAAGTAGCCATTGCTGCGCTCACGTTGCACCTGTGGGCCATCTGATTGGTACCCGGTATTTCAGTGTGCAGGAGTCCGTAATTAAGCTGCAACTGGTTCTTGATAGTCTTCCAAAAAGTAGGAATTACACCACCTCTACGTTTTGTTCTTAGCCATCTGTCCAGTCTTTGCATTGCATGGTCGAATTGAGACTTCACAAATAAATATTTTCAGCGATTGTGTAACATCAAAAACAATAGAAGCAGTATTTCCCTTTACGCACAGTTATGCGTCAGGGACGCACACTGGAGAAAATTGACGCACAGAAACTTTTGCTGTGCGTTTTTTTTTTGACGCAAAGGATTTGCAAAATATAATCAGGATTTATATTAATATTAATATTAGGATTAATATTCAACGCGTTGCATTAGAGATGGCATCATATATACTTCGATTATACATCATTGGGGATGGCATCGTGAATACTTCTTCCGGTTTCCTGTTTCGTTTGTTGTGTTGCACACTGCAATACTAAGCATACAAAGTAGAGAACCAGACTACCATTAGGCAATATTATAACAGAGTAGCTTTCCCTGATCTCGCGAGCTCTCACGCGATTCTATTGAGTTCAGCAAGATGTCCAAATATTTAACCTCAATTCTTGTTGCACTAAAATGTGATCTCGAGATGAAAACAGCGTGCACTAAGAATCATTAGCGAAGAAAGTGAAAGAAGCAGAACACGAAAGAGTAAATGTGGATCTGACTAATGAAAAATGGATAAAATATTCCCTTGACTTGAATACGGCACATTCAAGGCATTGGGATTACCGGTGTGACTTTGTGATTGCGAAAACTACACAAGTGAATAATCCTTTCGTGACATCATTTGAGAATTTTTAAAATCTGCCCTTGATCACCACAAGATATCTTTTGAACACATTATTACCTAAAACATTCTTTCAGAACAAAGAAATAAATAAACTTGCAGAGACAAATCCATTATTTGGATTACAAATTCAGGGGGTTGTTGAAGATTTTTCTAACTTTGCTGCAACGAAAGAAAGATCTAAAAGTTCAAGTGTAACTTTTTAAAATAGAAGATGAATCATCAGCCTCTGATTTTTGGATAAATGTGTTTTAGGACGAAGTACAATGAAACCGATGATAATACACAGTTTATGACATATGGCAGGCAGTGAATTAACTGTCGTTTTGTTAAAAAGATTCATGGAGTTTTGTTTTGGCTTATATGTAATGTTCCAGATGTATTGTTCTATAAGATTGCTACAAAAATTATAAAGAGACTTTTTAAAGTACAACTTTAAACTAAAAGGAAAATTAACTAATAAAAGTATTATTTAAAAGGAGAGAGAGAGAGAGAGAGAGAGAGAGAGAGAGAGAGAGAGAGAGGGGGGGGGGAGAGAGAGAGAGAGAGAGAGAGAGAGAGAGAGAGAGAGAGAGAGAGAGAGAGAGAGATTGAACAAATTGCAATATCATTCCATTTGAAAAAGTATGGACTAGATGAAAATTTGTCGGTATATTTTTGACCCCCACATTTTTTATTTGACCCCCAGTTCTGACACCAAGGTTTTTTTTTATCCTCAGTTTTACACTCCTGGGGGATACACTGAATAGAATACACTGAGGATAATTTCATTTGTACAAAATAGAATCTAATGAAGATCAACCGATCTGTCTACGTTAGATATAATAAGATGTAGTATATATATATATATATATATATATATATATATATATATATATATATATATATATATATATATATGTATATATATATATATATATATATATATGTATGTATGTATGTATGTATGTATGTATGTATGTATGTATGTATGTGTGTGTGTGTGTGTGTGTGTGTGTGTGTGTGTGTGTGTGTGTGTGTGTGTGTGTGTGTGTGTGTGTGTGTGTGTGTGTGTGTGTGTGTGGATTTTTAATTTAGCTAAAACAAATTCTCAGTCAAATCGCAACGATGTCTTCAGTGTGGCAATTTATAAAGATGTCTACCACTGGGGTATCATGTATTATGATGTCCCACCCAGTCACATTAACCTGACACCAAGCCGACCAGCACTAACATTAACCTCATAAAGCTGAGAGTCTAGCGAGGCAGCTGTAAGTACCATTTCTATTAGTCTTTGGCATGACTCGGTCGGGGTTCGAACCCGCGACCTCCCACATCCGAGGCAAACGCTCTAACAAATT
>JAEAOA010001693.1:0-207500 GCA_016746295.1 Potamilus streckersoni
AAACTGTTTTCATCGTACTGCAAGGTCTCTACCTACCTACCTACCTACCTACCTACCTACCTACCTACCTACCTACCTACCTACATACATACATACATACATACATACATACATACATACATACATACATACATACATACATACATACATACATACATACATACATACATACATACATACAGAAATGAAGCACACATTCAAACTTGTGAACATAGGGATGTTCCTGTGTATTGCTTCACACACATGCAACTACCAACTTTACAATTGCAAACTTAGCTTCCTCCTTACCTCCCTATTCATATATACAAAGATACGTCCTTCCCTAAAACAAATTTTAAGTATCATATCGAGGGTGTTCTTATTGCTGAAACTGTTGTACGAGTGCTTTATGCTTGCCCTAAATGATTATTATTCGACCAGGCAAATGGTCATGCGCAAACAGTCATGTATGAACAAAGATGTCCCCCTCCTGTCCGCCATGTTGCTTTAGTACATAATGTTCATAAATATGGCGTATCCTCCACTTTACATCTGTCGAAAAAAAAATATGTACTTCGGTTAGATTTCAGTTGGAACGGTTAGGTGACACGACCATAAGAAATATTGAAAAAGCAGCGTACCCGAAACCAAAATGAAACTTGTTTCAGATTGGAGAAGACAGACTGTAAAGACTGCTTTATGGCTTAAAATGTTAGAGAGCCTGCATCTGATGCAGGATCGATCCCGCATCCGACGCAAGCGCTCTAACCACTTTAGACCACTGGACCAGTCTTTTTGGCCTGCCTCGCCAGGCCGTCACCACTAAGAGGTTAGTATTAGGACTGGCCTGTTTGATGTCAGGATAACGTGACTAGGTGGGAGATATAGCTACATGTTTGAGTAATGATGCCCCAGGGATAGACGCCACTTTAAATTGTCACACTGCAGACATCTTACTCTTACCGATTTGACTGAAATTTGTTTAAGATACATTAAAAATCCAAATCACAGACACAGACACACAGACACACACACACACACACACACACATATATATATATATATATATATATATATATATATATATATATATATATATATATATATATATATATATATATATATATATACCTATACACACACACAACATTCCATTCAATTGTTTTAGTGTTAAGTCGAGTTTAATACATATTTTGATGCAGAACAGTAGTTTTAAGTCGGTCACAAATCGGAGGATAATGACATTGTTACAACTATAGCACGTGCTCTACGCATGGCGTTGTCATTTTTCGAGACAAATTTGAATGCACTATTTGTAGTAGTTGATGTGTTTTTCACTGTCCTGGAAATATACATAATACTAAATATAAACTTAGCTTTTCTACACTTTACGTCGCTGCCTTACCAATACAGGAACCCTATTTATTGCCCGTTTGTAGCTATGCTCTAGTGTTACATTTTTCGAAAAAACTTTTGTTATTTTTATTTAGGAGAGACACCAACTCATATCATGCCCTTCTCTCAGCATACATTTAACTGCAACTTTGATTGTATAGATATCCTTTTCAATATTGAAAATAATTGTTGTCTTTGATTTTGATGTTTCATAATTCTGTTATATTTATTTTATTTGTAATATTTGAAACTGTTTTGATCGTACTGCAAGGTCTCTACATAAATACCTACCTACCTACCTACCTACCTACCTACCTACCTACCTACATACATACATACATACATACATACATACATACATACATACATACATACATACATACATACATACATACATACATACATACATACATACATACATACATACATAAATGAAGCACACATTCAAACTTGTGAACATAGGGATGTTCCTTTGTATTGCTGCACACACATGCAACTACCAACTTTACAATTGCAAACGTAGCTTCCTCCTTACCTCCCTATTCATATATACAAAGATACGTCCCTCCCTAAAACAAATTTTAAGTATCATATTGAGGGTGTTCTTATTGCTGAAACTGTTGAACGAGTGCCTTATGCTTGCCCTAAATGATACTTATTCGACCAGGCAAATGGTCATGCGCAAACATTCATGTATGAACAAAGATGTCCCCCCTCCTGTCCGCCATGTTGCTTTAGTACATAATGTTCATAAATATGGCGTATCCTCCACTTTACATCTGTCGAAAGAAATATGTACTTCGGTTAGATTTCAGTTGGAACGGTTATGTGACACGACCATAAGAAATATTGAAAAAGCAGCGTACCCGAAACCAAAATGAAACTTGTTTCAGATTGGAGAAGACAGACTGTAAAGACTGCTTTATGGCTTAAAATGTTAGAAAGCCTGCATCTGATGCAGGATCGAACCCGCATCCGACGCAAGCGCTCTAACCACTTTAGACCATTGGACCAGTCTTTTTGGCCTGCCTCGCCAGGCCGTCACCTCTAAGAGGTTAGTATTAGGACTAGCCGGCTTGATGTCAGGATAGGATGACAAAAGTTTGTTTAAGATATATTAAAAATCCAAATCACACACACACATACACACACACACACTCCATTCAATTGTTTTTGTGTTGAGTTTAGTACATATTTTGATGCAGAACAGTTTTATGTCGGTCACAAATCGGATGATAATGACATTGTTACAACTACAGCACGTGCTCTACGCATGGTGTTGTTATTTCTCGAGCTAAATTTGGATGCACTATTTGTAGTAGTTGATGTGTTTTTCACTGTCCTGGAAATATACATAATACTAAATATAAATTTAGCTTTTCTAGACTTTACGTCGTCTGCCTAACCAGTACGGGAACCCTATTTATTGCCCGATTGTAGCTATGCTCTGGTGTGGCATTTTTCGAAAACAATCTTTTGTTATTCTTAATTAGGAGAGACACAAACTCAAATCATGCCCTTATCTCAGCATACCTTTAACTGCAACTTTGATTGTATAGATATCCTTGTCAATATTGAAAATAATTATTGTCTTTGATTTTGATGTTTCATAATTCTGTTATATTCATTTTGTTTGTGGTTTTTTTGTGCATATTTGAAAATGTTTTGATCGTTCTGCAAGGTCTCTACATACCTACCTACCTACCTACCTACCTACTTACCTACCTACCTACCTACCTACCTATCTACCTACATACATACCTACCTACCTACCCACCCACCCACCCACCTACCTACCTACCTACCTACCTCCCTCCCTCCCTCCCTCCCTCCCTCCCTCCATCCATCCATCCATCCATCCATACATACATACATACATACATACATACATACATACATACATACATACATACATACATACATACATACATACATACATACATACATACATACATAATCATTTGTGTAATGTCCCAAGAGGGTACCAGTTACAATGCAGTTTCAAGATTTACTTATTTTCCTACAAAACAATTAAATAATCGTAAACCACTGTACGCTGGCACATAATTGATCTCGAAATTACAATTTATTTCCAGAATATGGTTTGGTCATCCCTTCTTTATATAGACCATTTCATGGAGACTTCGTCGAACTTCGTAATTTGCTCGGAATTTGATCACGTGGCGGGTGGTCAGCTGACCGCAATATCCAATCGATAGCTGGTGGTCAAAACAAGGCGGAGGCATCAACTGTTCCAACTACTTCAGCTTAGTTTTTCGAGTCCTGTCGCTATTTAGCGCTTTAGTCCTGTCGCTATTTAGCGTTTTAGGATATATACTTTTGAAAACAGACCACAGTAGATAAAAATTAGTAGATGGTGAACTCTGAAGGGACTATTTATGATTTTACCTCATCATCCTTTACTGACATTGGCTACTGATTGAAAGAAGGCTTGAGCACGTACGTGTTTGATGTAATTGATTTTAAACCTGCATCAGAGGATAATTATTTGCTTGTGTGTGTTACCAATTGATCTGTTCGTGATTTTGTTGCTTTTGTGGTTACTTGATCGCAAGTTTTGATTTTTAGGACTAGATCGCAAGATCTGAAACAAAATAAATAAGAAGCATAAATCTGCACATGGTGTTGAAACTTGCGTGTGATCTGGCTCTTGACATGTGTGTTATGTTATGAAGCCAATAATCCCTTTCGTTTTCTACCAATGTTCTCTTTTCCAAAGACATTGCAAAAACGAAAAGAGTGCAGTTTAGTGTATTGATGCTGCACTGCAGTTTAGTGTATTGATGCTGCACCCCAAATACGTCGGTTTTTATTTTCAGGATTTAAACGATAATAGTTTTTTTCTAACTGAAAAAGGAAGTATCATCAAATATTAAATAACGGTCTGATTAAACAAACAACAACATAAAAATTCATACTAAACATAAAAAAAACGAAAATAAAAAAGGATACAAAAATAAAACGTCCAAAGAAAAGCAGAGCTGTGAGAGAAGAGCAACAACATATCCTGCAACGCAGAATGTAAACTCTTTGACAGGTAAAATACAAATTCAGAAATGATACAATCAAAGTAATGCTTGCTTTGTCTGGTTCCGTAACAGCGTAGGGATCTTTAAAGGTCAAATTACATCCTGGCAATGCGTTGACTTTACAGATTTATCATCACATTTAGAAATGATACCCTGCTACTCTTGCATTGACTGATTCCATGGCAATTGCGGAGGGATCTAAAATGAAGATCAAATTACATCCTGGTGATTCTTTGACGGATAGATTCAGCATCTTACAAAGCCAATGATAGAAGAAAGCCTGCAACTCTACTGCGTCAAAAAGTTATCAGTGCCCGGATAAACGAATGAATAGCTACATGGATAGAATCAGTGATCAGCTTGCTTTATTGCGTATTTGACCACAAACTCAAAATTTCGAAACGGACGTTGATAACATTCACTCGTCAGTTACAGAAATCAAAACAAATCTTTAGAGGAAACTTAAAAAAGATTGAAATCAATCACTCTAGCACACTCGTGGTTTGAATTACTGCGCGTCTCTTCTTTAAAATCTCGAGCACAAAACAATGGAAATTAGGCATCACCACCAGCTAAACGAGTTCCATACAAGACCCACGTCATAGTACAAAACTTGTCATTGAAGTTCCAATCCTGAACATATCAAGCTTTCTGATTTACAACCAGATGCATATACATATATATATATATATATATATATATATATATATATATATATATATATATATATATGTATATATATATATATATATATATATATATATATATATGCTCACACTTCTTGGAGATACTATACTCTATTAAAGCAAGAACTTGGCAAAATGGATCTAGCTAACTTTATTATTATTATTATTATTATTATTATTATTATTATTATTATTATTATTATTATTATTAATATTATTATTATTATTATTATTATTATTAACAATAATAATTAATAATAATATCAAGCTTTCTGGTTTACAGCCTGATATATATATATATATATATATATGTATGTATGTATGTATGTATGTATGTATGTATGTATGTATGTATGTATGTATGTATGTATGTATGTATTGTATGTATGTATGTATGTATGTATGTATGTATGTATGTATGTATGTATGTATGTATGTATGTATGTATGTATGTATGTATGTATGTATGTATATATATATATATATATATATATATATATATATATATATATATATATATACATACATACATACATACATACATACATACATACATACATACATACATACATACATACATACATACATACATACATACATACATACATACATACAATACATACATACATACATACATACATACATACATACATACATACATACATACATATATATATATATATATATATATATATATATATATATATATATATATATATATATATATATATATATATATATATATATACTCACACTTCATGGAGATAACATATTCTATTAAAACAAGAACTTGGCAAAAATAGATCCAACTCACTTTAGTATTACTACTACTACTACTACTACTATTACTACTACTACTGCTACTACTAATGCTAAAAATAATAATAATAATAATAATAATAATAATAATAATAATAATAATAATAATAATAATAATAAACTTTCTTTAACGAGGATAACATATTTGTTTATGGCTGACCCATCCGACATGTGGTCCTTTATTTTTGTTATTGGTTATGTGTTAAAAGTGCAATAATCATGCATATCGGAGGGAATGATGTCGATCAGTGCATGAATCTAAATCAGTCTTCATTTTAAAAAGTTCTGGTCGATTTCAGCATGTCATAATGTGATAGTCTCTAGTCTTATTCCAAGATGAAGGCTGGTCCTTACGATAGGATAATACGAGATCTCTGTTCAGAATTGGATGTAAAATACATTCATCCAGTTCATTCAGACTTTGAACAAAAAAGCCGTTTTTTATAGCAGCTGTTGAACATAAAGGTGTTTCAGTTCTACTCCGAAGTGATCCCTGAGTTTCTTCGAAAATAATTGTAAATTAGTCTGTCTGGAATGTAATAGAAATCATATAGTATAGGAATTTCATGCATTACTCGCACACGCAACGTGAGAATTTATTCATTTGTCTGAAATGTTATAGGAATCACGTATCCTATAGACTTCATTCATTTCTTCTCATACAAATTGCGAGAATGAAATTATCTGTCTTAAGTTATTAGCATGATGTATGCCGATAACTGATTTTTCTGTGTATCGTTAATTAGCGAGTAACATAGTTAGGACCAGGAGTGAAGTCCATTAATTAATTTGCATACTTAGGTTGTTAATTCGTTCCACCTATAAAATTGGCGTGTATTAACCGCCATTGTCAGGCTGGTAATTTGTAGCCCACAGTGGGGCGTAACAGTTACCAATGAAGTCTAGTTATGCCATAGTTCCAGTCAGGATAGCGAGTAGCCGCTAGGAAATACATACATTCACGTTAATGGGCTGTTTATGTATCAGATCAGGCTACGAAACGATCATAGTTTAATATTGATGAATTACGATAAGACAATATCAGACTAAAATGAGTGGGAATATATTTTGATCCAAGATATAAAAAAAACCCTGACATACAGTTAGGTTTGGGTATTATATTTTATTTGAAGGGCAAAAAGATCATTACCTTATTTCACTTCACAGTGGAAAAGAGCACAGTCTACACGTCTGATGACCAGGAGAGAGAGAGAGAGAGAGAGAGAGAGAGAGAGAGAGAGAGAGAGAGAGAGAGAGAGAGAGAGAGAGAGAGAGAGAGAGAGAGAGAGAGAGAGAGAGAGAGAGAGAGAGAGAGAGAGAGAGAGAGAGAGAGAGGGGGGGGGTCGAGGTCAAAGCCGACCTATCGCTAACAGTGATTTGGTAAAGACCGGAAGCAACCTAGTGATGCAGACATGCCAGTAATTTTAGTTCGACAGTCACTTGATTATTTGATGAAATTTGTTTTAATGGTGTAACAGAAAGGCTAACTGATCGTCGCAACTGTGTAATTGTTTTTAAAAGAGAATGATTCATTCAAGTGCCATGTTGTTCATTTTCATTTTGTTTATGCAATTGATTAAATTGTTGCATTTTACATACGGGGCTCGTGTTATAATCTATATTGGTGCTCAGATCTCTGTTTTTCTATCCATCAATTTCATATCTTATTTGTTGTTTACTCTGTTTTTGACAATGAAATTGTAGTTGATCATCACAGAGATAACCATAAACAAAACACCGTAAGGATTGGGTGAGCACACATCATCGCACCACGGATAATTAAAAAAATTGCGGAATCTAATTCCAACAGCCATCACTCATCTGTCTGTTGGTTTCATAACTTTGCCACACACTATTACTGCTTAAAAGAAAATCGTTTGTCAGGAGCAAAATCTGACTAGATACGGTTCCCATTGCGATTCCAACAGCCATGACGCATCTGTCTAGTGTATATCTGGCATCAGGTCACAATTAATAGTTCCGGTTCAGTACCCACGAATGTAGTCCGAGTCTATTTTTAGAGCATTTTGTTCCTGTCTCCGTTTGGTTGTGATACAAGAGTTAGATTTAGGAATTATTGGTATGGATATAAAGGCAATTGTTTATTCTTTAGAATGTGAGGTTATGGTGTGGTTGTCTGCGTTTGTTTCGGCAACAGTGTACAGTGAGAAATAATGTCTTGGTGATGATCCGGAAGTGAAATATGTGTTCCATTGCAGGTTGGTTTGTTGACAGTAAAGCCTTTCAAAAAAATGCAGGTCAGCCTTTGACAGGAACTTCACCGTGAAGTCTTCTTTGAAGGTATATTAGATTAACATATGATTTGTATTGATTGTCACACAGTGAAAAGTTCAGTACCGAGAAACAAATGTAGAGAATATATAGTAAAATTAATTGTGTTCTATGGCCATCTGAACTTTGTCAACAAAACCGTGATTGTTGTAGTTGTTGTTGTGGGGTTTAACGCCATTTTTCAGCACAGGAAAGGCTATACATGGCGGCCAGTATTAATGGTGGAGGAAGAAACCGGGAAATCACCGGAAAGAACCACCGACCCACGAGAAGCTACTGGCAAGCTCTCTCACATATCCACATTCGCCGAATCTTAGACTCGAACCCACGCAGATAGAGGTGAGATGGCAGTGATCCGTAACGGACAGCGCTTTAGACCACTCGGCCACTCAGGGCCCCACAAAACCGTGAAATACCTTTCTTAGTAACGAAGATCTAATGATTATACATATATGTCCCAATGGAAACCTTTAGATGTGAGGCGATTATGATTGTTAACGTAGCTTTAACAATTTTTCAGTCATATCTCTACGATGTCTGCAGTGTGGCAGTTTATAGTGATGTCTAGCACGGGAGCATCATGCCGCGGACAGTTAGCATGATGTCCCACCCAGTCACATTATCCTGACACCAGGCCGACCAGTCCTAACACTAACCTCTTAATACTGAGCGTCAAGCGAGGCAGCTGTTAGTACCATTTTTTAAAGTCTTTGTTATGACTCGACTGGGGATCCAAGGTGGATGCTCTAACCACTAGGCCACCGGAGCGGTTACCTTTAGAGGATTACCTGATATTTAATATCTAGAATCAGATCGATGTGCTTTAATTGGATGCAAAAGGGTCAAGATAGTACAACCTGATTGGTTTAATTATGAGAAAGGGAAGCCATGAATCTGCGTAATTTATGTTTTAAGAAAACCCCATTACTCCCAACAAAATAAAAATAATCCAACTAATGTCAACGTGACCAACGAAGTTCCTAAAACACCTACATTTAGTAAAACATAGAACTGACAAAAGCTACAATGGTCCATCTTTCAAGAATAATATAATATTAAAGTAACTGCAGAAGAGGATGGATACCACTTTGTAATTTTAATTCAGGTTTAAAAGTTTATGATTTCTCTTTACAATTAACAATCGGCAGTCACACTGGCAAAGAGCCATTAGATATTGCACACTTCCTAAATACCCTTTTTACATCATAGCTTCAAAACGTGAAGAACATTCTCCCAAATCACAAGATTTTTTTAATGATATTATAGATTAGAAAGTCCATTCTTAAATATCATTTTCAGATCCCTAACGTATGCGTTCAAGATGATATTTTTGATAAACATGAAGGCACCAAAACATCTGGACTAATCTTAACACAAATACTATGAGCTCCAGTTACTTCCCCATCAGTTGTTAGCTTGATAAATACAAGTATCTAATGTGGGAATCTTTCCAACTAATCTGAAATTGGCCAAACTTTTTCCAGTCTGTAAACAAGGTGACAGGTTGTCAGCAAACAATAACTGGCTTATATCAGTTTTACCAACACTATCCAAAATTTTTGAAAAACACATGGCTCTTCATCTTTGCTGAGTTTTAAAAAATATTTTCTTGTTCAAAACTCAGTCAGATTTCAGACATAACGGTTAATACCTAGTGTTCTCGTACACTTCCATGATACTTTGGTAGTAACTATAGATGACGGAATAATTCTCTGAGCGATTTGTTTAGATCTGTTAACAACTATTGATTTAGTAGATCCATAAATATTTAAGACAATTACCGGTACTCAAAGCGTAGACAATTAGTGACAATTTGCTTGCTTATTTTAATTCTCACCTAACAGCAAGGTGACAGTGCGTTTCTAGGAACAGCACTTCACCTTCTTTACAACACATCCAAGGAACTCCTCAAGGGACTATACTTTATCCTTTGGTCTTTCCCCTTTTTGCTAATCATTTGCTTCTTGATATTAAAGTCACTGAAACTATTTCTTTTTCGGATGAAACAGTTTTGACTCCATGAGTAATACTATTCCTTCCTTCTAACAAAATCTACAACAAGGCATTGAGGCTGTTATGATGTGGTGAAGAACCAACAAAACGCAATTAAATATAGAAGCTAACTATTTCTGTGCCAACTGGATCAAGGCAAAGACTGAACAAATTAGACAATGCAAATATCTTTATTTAGGGAACAAGATTAGATAACACAGAAAATAAAATAACTGTAGATGTTAATACTGACAGGCATCAATAGTTGAAGAACTAAAAGAAATTTAATTAAATAAAACGCGTGTGTTCTGTAATACGTCCAGAATAAAAGACTTTATTGGATAGACTATCTTCGTATGTTCCAGAATATCTGCTAAATGTTTTAGAACACATATTTAGAATAGATATATAACTTTTAGAATAGACATATTTCCTTTGCTTGATTATGCTTGCATTATATTGTTGAATTAGACTGGTACTGGTCATAAACAATGAAACTCTCACGAAAATAATCGCAATCAAAGACTCCATCTTTTAACGCATTTATTCGTTGATTTGCACTGGTTACTTTTTAATTACGGAGTAAAAAATATTAAAAATATATTGATACACAAATCGTTTCATAAAATTCAGTGTCGTAGCAGGAAATTCTGCCCACCCTCTGCGCAAAACTCAATTCTAGCCCACACCCACCCCAATAGGCGGGGCAACCTGGCAGTTGTTACGACACGGATGACATGGCTTCACAATACTTAGTATATCAATGATCCCCTGATTCCAGCTTACAATGCCGAGCCACACAATCTGCTCTTTTTTCGTACTCCAATCTTCATTTAACCAAATTCAAAACGATTCTGTACAAAATATATTCTGCATATTTGCAGCAGTCCTATTGAACATCATTTCTAATGGTACGAAACAATCAGGATCTCTATCCTATCAAGAAAGCACTTCACAAATTTCTTCTTTTTGCTTATGACTAGAATCAAATTAATCAAGACTTTGTTATCCCTGTAGCTTCCCCATATCCCAAACTTACATGTATATCTTGAATATGTATGTATGTATGTATGTATGTATGTATGTATGTATGTATGTATGTATGTATGTATGTATGTATGTATGTATGTATGTATGTATGTATGTATGTATGTATGTATGTATGTATGTATGTATGTATGTATGTATGTATGTATGTATGTATGTATGTATGTATGTATAATGTATGTATGTATGTATGTATGTATGTATGTATGTATGTATGGATGGATGGATGGATGGATGGATGGATGGATGGATGGCTGGATGGCTGGATGGCTGGATGTATAACCTTCTGCAAGAAAATCATCCATTCACAAAACAGATGCTATGCAAGGAGATCTAAGCACAACGATAATTCGTTCAATAAATGCTGACATTAAACATGTGCAATCTGATATTGCATGACAAATTAATCCTCGACCTTGTCTTTGTAATTCAGTATCAAAGCCTTTGCATTGCAATTTAATCATGTTTATTTATGAAAGACATTAAATCAAGTAACTTGCTGTGCATTGCATGAAATGCACTACACAAGTAATCTTGGCTGTCGTGATTATATCCACTACTGAGTGCACAATTGCTAGCTAGTTAGTTAAGCTGCTGCTTTCATAATAGATGCACGAATACATGTATGTATGTATGTATGTATGTATGTATGTATGTATGTATGTATGTATGTATGTATGTATGTATGTATGTATGTATGTATGTATGTATGTATGTATGTATGTATGTATGTATGGATGGATGGATGGATGGATGTATGTCTGTCTGTCTGTCTGTCTGTCTGTATGTATGTATGTATGTATGTATGTATGTATGTATGTATGTATGTATGTATGTATGTATGTATGTATGTATGTATGTATGTATGTATGCATGCATGCATGCATGCATGCATGCATGCGTGGGTGGATATATGGATGGATGGATGGATGGATGGATGGATGGATGGATGGATGGATGGATGGATGGATGTTAAATGTGAGTCTGTCCAGCACTATAGTAAGTAAAAGTTTTATTTGTACGTACCCGTGGCATTTACAAAATTAATGTACTATTGAGAACTACCTCTAATATCAGCCGATTCTGAACCATATGTATTGTATTATTATTATTATTATTATTATTATTATTATTATTATTATTATTATTATTATTATTATTATTATTATTATTATTATTATTGGTGTCTGCTGTTTGACTATCAAATGATTAGGATATGACACAGTAATACTAAGCAAAGAAGATTTATCATTCCTGTAAAAAAAGTTGATGGCTGAGAAGAAAGGAAATAAATAAGAGAACAACACTTAATTTATTATCATGTAAGCTAAAGTTACTTTAATAAGGTATATTTAAAACAAGGACAAGTATGCAACTTTTAATCGGATTTTTAAAATTGTCTGAACATTGAAAATTAAATGATAGTTGAATATAATACACATGATAGCATAGTTGGTCAAGATCTTTGTTAGAGCCAAACATTAATTAAACACAAATTTGAAACACACATGCACGCACACACGCACGCACGCAAAACACACACGTAGCTTCAGTTAGAAAGCAATGAAATACCTGGAGAGATTTTATTTCTATAAACTATTTAAAAAAAATGTATTTGGAAAACAGATGGAAAAGTTAGATACATGAAAAGCTGTAAAGATAAGTTTGGAAAAAGAGCTGCAAAAATCAGACTATAACCGTTTTGTGGTGATGATCGTATTATATCACATGAAATGGGTGTCTTTTAAGCATGAAGAATAAGAAACGGAAGTTAACGAAAGATTTGCAGTGTTTTGAGTTATCAAAAAGGCTGATGTAAAAAAATTCTACTGAATAGTAAGGTGATAACAGTTTATTGTTAATGACAGACACAGATCCGTTATGCATCTGTGTTAGAGCGGATAGAGCGAATATTCGGTTTTATGACAGGTAGTTACGAGAAAGATAATGCTACGAGGTATCATTTCTAGCAGAGAAAGATGTTAGATTAATCAAAGGTGAAATTAACGGTAATCCTGTTTAAAACTGTAGCATTATTAAAAGTTGAATTTAGAAGTATTCCTATGTAATGTTGTTGTATTATTCAAAGATAAATTTAGCGAAACTCCTATTCAAGAATTTTGAATTCCTTGAAGTTTTATCTCTTTAAAACCGACAAAGATAAAAGAAATACAAGAAAAGCTAACACTGTTTATTTAATTAAAGAAATTTTTTTAGGAAATTAATTTATTGACATCAAACAAGTGTATGTATGTATGTATGTATGTATGTATGTATGTATGTATGTATGTATGTATGTATGTATGTATGTATGTATGTATGTATGTATGTATGTATGTATGTATGTATGTATGTATGTATGTATGTATGTATGTATGTATGTATGTATGTATGTATGTATGTATGTATGTATGCATGCATGCATGCATGCATGCATGCATGTATGTATGTATGTATGTATGAGTACGTGCGTGCGTGCGTGCGTACGTACGTACGTACGTAATACATAATAAAGAGCCTAATAATCTGACGGAAGTCTGAAACCATTGCATTTTAATTTTTGTACAGTACTCAGACAGTTATTTCAAAATGTGTAATATTAAGTAACAATCTGGTTAGATGTTTTCTTTTTAACTGTATTTAAATTATCAAAATCACACCATAGAAACCAAGGATAAAAGCCTTGGAAAAAAATCAGGAAGTAAAAACCTCTTCTGTCCTCGCTAATACCAGAATATGTCATAATTAATTTATCTTTATTACGTGTCTACAGTCTTAAAATAAGTAATAGAACATATTGAGAAGCAACATGCTTTGTAAAATTCAACCAATAATTTATTTCCCTAGAGTACATTTTCATGGTATTGCGAAATAATCCCAAATAATCCAATAATTTCTACCACAAATCCTAATAAATAGAGTTTTGATTCAACTTTAGTGGCATTCCAAATAATTTCCAACACTGAACGTTTAGATGTGCATGTAATGGCATGTAGTCTCTAATGTACTAATGTACCAATGACTTGAATTGCAATTATGTGCCAACAGTCTTTTGTCGAATCATTGTAATATTATCCAATGTTTCATTGTTTGAATTCATCATAATTCCAAATTAATGTCTCTTTCCAAGAATATTATAGAACAAATTCATCTCATTAATATTTTGCTGTTTAATTTCCGATGGTTTTGACGTTAAATTACTCTTGCAGATGTACATTAAATATATCTTGTGTAAGTGGTTTGAAAGTTTGTATGTTTGAAAGTCTCCTGATATTTCACAAAACTGGCAAACAAATTAAATAACTCGCTGACATCATTAGCCTTTGTTTTATTAAAAATTATCGCCTTGCAACTAATTTATTATTTCAGAAAGTATTTGCGATCTCAAAGGTTGTTGTTTTCTTTAAGAATGTTACCACTCTAATTTAAATTGTTGTTTAAATATTGTGTTATCAGTACTTACTGGAGTAGGAGGCCCCGAGTGGCCAAGTAGCCGAGTGGTCTGAAGCGCTCACCGTTACGAATCGCTGCCATCTTACCACAGTCTGCGTGGGTTCGAGTCTCTGGCTCAGATAATGTGGGTACGTGAGAAAGCTTGCCAGGAGCTTCTCGTGCGTCGGTGGTTCTTTCCGGGATTTACCTGGGATCTTCCTCCACCATTTGTACAGATGATCGAGTACTTGAGATAAATATTAAGAGAACACAGTGAGATTAAATCTGCACTCAAATAATTGGTGAATTGTTTTGCTCTCTGTTCTGCTGACCATGCTGATTCATTTAAGAAAAACATGGAAGAACCAGACTTGTTCATTTTTACAAGCTGGTAAAATATTTATATATTTATTGGCGTTGTTACAAGTTTTATATTGGTTACACGTTTTTGTAAAGTTTTACTGATTTTTCGTAGTTATCAAATAGTAAATATGTGATACATTTAAAATTCACATTAAATATGTATGTGTTGTTTTTGCTTCTTTTGGATTGCATTCTTTCTATCCTGGAATCTATTATGCGCATTGGCTATAATTTTAAATTTTTCATTGATAACTTCGTCGTCGCTTATTTAGTAGCTTATTATGACATAATTACCATTAGACTTACCAGCCACGTAAATTGTTATCTTGTTGTGTTATATAAATTTGAAAGCAATCCATCGATTTTACCTTCAAACCTTGTGCGACAAACCATACAAAGCTAAGCGGAACCCATTAAAATCTAAGGGCTCATAATTCCTATTGCTACAAATGCGATTCGTAAACAAATAGCTGATTATTCCCATCCCCAATCATTGCTGACGATAGTAATGATTTTAAATTTTTATGCTTTTTATTATTTTATTACATTCTGTAATATCTGACCAAATCATTTATAATTACTCTGAGCTTTTGCAAGATGCAGTTACATGGGCGCCAGCAGCAAAGGTCAAGGGATGGTCACGTGACCCTCCTGGAAATCTATCTATCTATCTATCTATATATATATTATATATATATATATATATATATATATATATATATATATATATATATATATATATATATATATATATATATATATATATATATATATATATATATATATATATATATATATATATATATATATATATATATATATATATATATATATATATATAAACAAGTTTAATCATGCAAAATAAGCTGAAAATATGTCACAAGATTCTGTTCAAAAGGCTTAATAAATATTAGCTTTTGTTTCAGACTGCTTCTTATATTAACTGTCCCGGGCGTGACTGACTGACCCCTCTCTCCCCCGAAAAAAAAATCCGGACACACCCATGAAAAAGATTCTGACTCCTTCGCAAAAAATCCTTCGGGAGCCCAAATGCTATTAATATCATTGTGTATTGAAAGTATATGTTCATGCAGTTAATTTTATTGTGTGTTGGAAGTGTATGATCATGCAGTTACTTTTATTGTGTGTTGGAAGTGTATGTACATGCAGTTAATATCATTGTGTGTTGGAAGTGTATGTACATGCAGTTAATTTTATTGTGTTGGAAGTGTATGTTCATGCAGTTAATATCATTGTGTGTTGAAAGTGTATGTACATGCAGTTAATATGATTGTGTGTTGGAAGTGCATGTACATGCTGTTAATATCATTGTGTGTTGGAAGTGTATGTACATGCAGTTGATATCATTGTGTGTTGGAAGTGCATGTACATGCTGTTAATATCATTGTGTGTTGGAAGTGTATGTACATGCAGTTAATTTTATTGTGTGTTGGAAGTGTATGTACATGCAGTTAATTTTATTGTGTGTTGGAAGTGTATGTACATGCAGTTAATATCATTGTGTGTTGGAAGTGTATGTACATGCAGTTAATATCATTGTGTGTTAGAAGTGCATGTACATGCTGTTAATATCATTGTGTGTTGGAAGTGTATGTACATGCAGTTAATTTTATTGTGTGTTGGAAGTGTATGTACATGCAGTTAATATCATTGTCTGTTGGAAGTGTATATACATGCAGTTAATATCATTGTGTGTTGGAAGTGTATGTACATGCAGTTAATTTTATTGTGTGTTGGAAGTGTATATACATGCAGTTAATATCATTGTCTGTTGGAAGTGTATGTACATGCAGTTATTAAGGTGGCGCTCTACAGTTTCGTATTTAGCATAGGGTTAAAATTTTAAAGAAAAAGAGTTTCCCCGGGTTGCCTCACTAGTTATACTGGTTATTTAAAAGAGACTTTGTATATCTTAGGTGTTGTTCAAAGAACCTTTAATTCCCTTTATTTTGATGTATGATTGATGGGTGTAATATGGGTTAGAGAATATACAGCTTGGCCTTACTCCAGATGTGCATCTTTCAAAAACGTGCTAGCTCTACTTGCTCATTTTCACTTCTCGAACTTCAGAGGTAAATTGTAAAAAAAAGAGCCGATAACTTTTTTTACATTTTATGTATTTGGTAATTCAGTCATTGCACTTTTACAAGCTGGTATTATCTAGTTTGGCAAAATTCATTTTCCATATTTTAATAGCTGCCAAGAATAGTGTATTTTAGACAAATTTAGGTGGATTTTTGGAGCACAAGGGAGCAGTCATTTTAGTTAGCAGTGTCCAAAGATCATTTAAAATTTCCAAAAGTACAATATCCAAAGAAATTTCATCCACATTACATGAAAGTAGTATATAGGTATGCCAACATTCTTTGCACTGTGCATGTTTAAAATGCAAACAACTTCACCTTACATACATCACTCTCTCAAAAGTACATAATAACTGGTGAGCGCCACCATAAAGAGAATATAGGTATTATTATTGTATGATTTAATTTTGATTGTACGATTGAAATATTTAAGTCGCAAGCATCAAAACAGTCCTTTGTAATAATTGTCATGTATTTACCCCCTCAGAACAGCATTTATTAGAGTCAGAGTCTTAAACCGGTACAGCCCCCCCCCTCCTTATGATAAAAAGTGAACTATTTTAAAAATGCGCATTGCATTTTGTCAACATAGCAACCAGTGTTATGCTGATAGACAGGAACATGAAACTAGCCATATTTATTCCTGAGATGTCAACAATAAATTTTGCAGTTATAAAAGGGATATAACAGGTGAGGTTCATAAAGGTCAAAGGTCAAAGGGTAAATATTAACTAATTCTTTGATATGGAAGAAAGCAAATTTGCTTTGTTATCATTTATTTTTTAATTTCATTGCAAATAAATGAAATAAAACATTTTCACTATGGATTTCTTTTACCTAATGCAACATTTTTCAATTTAAGTTGACTTTATTCCTATATTCTAAGACTTCTAATTTTCCCATAATGAAGGTCACTACTCACCCAAACATGCCTCATATCAAATTATGTATGCTAGAGCAAAAATAAGCATAATTAGCTTATTTTCCTGAATAAAATCATTGTTAATGTATCATTTTACTCAGAACATCATACATAATAATATGAAAATAAGAAAAATAATTTCATAAATGTTTATATTTGTTTTTAAGGTGGCGCTCTACAGTTTCGTATTTAGCATAGGGTTAAAATTTTAAAGAAAAAGAGTTTCCCCGGGTTGCCTCACTAGTTATACTGGTTATTTAAAAGAGACTTTGTATATCTTAGGTGTTGTTCAAAGAACCTTTAATTCCCTTTATTTTGATGTATGATTGATGGGTGTAATATGGGTTAGAGAATATACAGCTTGGCCTTACTCCAGATGTGCATCTTTCAAAAACGTGCTAGCTCTACTTGCTCATTTTCACTTCTCGAACTTCAGAGGTAAATTGTAAAAAAAAGAGCCGATAACTTTTTTTACATTTTATGTATTTGGTAATTCAGTCATTGCACTTTTACAAGCTGGTATTATCTAGTTTGGCAAAATTCATTTTCCATATTTTAATAGCTGCCAAGAATAGTGTATTTTAGACAAATTTAGGTGGATTTTTGGAGCACAAGGGAGCAGTCATTTTAGTTAGCAGTGTCCAAAGATCATTTAAAATTTCCAAAAGTACAATATCCAAAGAAATTTCATCCACATTACATGAAAGTAGTATATAGGTATGCCAACATTCTTTGCACTGTGCATGTTTAAAATGCAAACAACTTCACCTTACATACATCACTCTCTCAAAAGTACATAATAACTGGTGAGCGCCACCATACCATTGTGTGTTGGAAGTGTATGTACATGCAGTTAATATCATTGTGTGTTGGAAGTTTATGTATCTACTCTCTCAGAGTTTAGATCAGTGATTTAGAATTTGTTAGGATTTAGTTGTTTTTCTTTGGTTTCAATTTTTACATTTGATTTTAACTATCTTTTAGTTAGCTAATACTTGTTTATCTTACAATGTTATCTTGTAAAAAGTGCATTTCCTATCAAGTCGAAAATTGTTAACTTTGTAAGTGAAATTTGAAAATTTAAATGCATTGTTCCATTACGTTTAAAGTTAGTTGATGACCTCAATTGCGCCTTTTGAATTGTCTTCATTGGTAAACAATAACCAAGTTTAAGAGTTGACTGAAGTGTTACATGCAAGATTACGTTTGTTTCTGTTTCCATTTATTTGTGTTTAGAAATGACCCGCTGTAATAACTAAGTGATAATTGAGAAACCAATCGCATTATTTATTTATCAGACTATTTAAGGTATAAAGTTTAATCGAATTTTACTCAGTGTGTTTCAAAATGCTACTATCACCAAATTCTGACCCTGCATCGATAGTTACACCTGTAGCAAGAGATAAACATCACCGAATTCCAAATCGGTGCATGTTGCCATTCCTACGCTGTGCAATATTTTTGAGAGCTGGATCGATGTATGTTGCCATTCCATTGAACAGTTACACTACAATATTTTTGGGAGCTGGATCGATGTATGTTGCCATTCCATTGAACAGTTACACTGTACAATATTTTTGGGAGCTGGATCGATGTATGTTGCCTTTCTATTGAACAGTTACACTGTACAATATTTTTTGGAGCTGGATCGATGTATGTTGCCTTTCTATTGAACAGTTACACTGTACAACATTTTTTGGAGCTGGATCGATGTATGTTGCCTTTCTATTAAACAGTTACACTGTACAATATTTTTTGGAGCTGGATCGATGTATGTTGCCTTTCTATTGAACAGTTACACTGTACAATATCTTTTGGAGCTGGATCGATGTATGTTGCCTTTCTATTGAACATTTACACTGTACAATATTTTTGGGAGCTGGATCGTTGTATGTTGCCATTCCATTGAACAGTTACACTGTACAATATTTTTTGGAGCTGGATCGATGTATGTTGCCTTTCTATTGAACAGTTTCACTGTACAATATTTTTTGGAGCTGGATCGATGTATGTTGCCTTTCTATTGAACAGTTACACTGTACAATATTTTTTGGAGCTGGATCGATGTATGTTGCTATTCCATTAAACATTTACAGTGTACAATATTTTTGGGAGCTGGATCGATGTATGTTGCCATTCCATTGAATATTTACACTGTACAATATTTTTAGAGCTGGAATGTTGCTCTTCGTTTGATGCAGTAAGTAAAGTAAGTGTGGTTTTTCGTGTGAATAGCAGGTTTAAAAATGTAACAAGTATGCATATGTATCCAACAACACCAGACCTAAAACAATAATACAACCACATACTAAGCAATAGACCAGCGTGTTTGAACAAATTTATCTGACATGAGGCTGGTATTAATGTTCCCGTTCCATCTTAAGTTTATCTTAGCTTGGCTTGTAATTATTTTTTTAGCTTAATCGAACTTGTTTGTAAGGTTCGATTAAATCGTAGAAGATGACGTGACCTATTTTGATGACATGCTTTTAATGCATCTATGATGAAAATTAGTAAGAGGATGATGCTACAGTTAAAGGTTCTTTCACTTAAAATAATTTCTCTAACGATGGAATTTAAATTTTAAAGGGAATATAAAGTTTAATTTAAAGTTCTTATCCAGCTCTTCTTCTGAAGTTGGAGTGTCTGAAAACAAATAATTTGTTAAACACGCTTTTAGCAAAAATTGACACATAAAATAAATAAATCAAACTGGTTTAATATTGAGAGAAAAATAGCAACAATTTATTGCCAAAAAAGAAGGCGAAAAAAGAATTGATATAAATAAACTACTGGAACCTAGTTTGAAACTGCAAACGTTAGATATTCTTTAGGCTAGACGAAGGAATAAACAAATAATTAAATTAATAAATGTATATCACATAATAATAAACCGCTAGACAAACCTATAAAACAATCAATAGGACCAACAGTGGCCATCATACAACAAATAAGCATTTTCATGGAAACAGAGATCCAGACAAATAATACGAATGAACGAGAGAATAAGAAACTTCCAAAGATTGTTAAGGGAAAAAATCAAAGTACAGATCTTTGATTTGCAGGATGGGGATTATTTATTCAGCACGAAAAAAAAGAGAATTAAGGGGTTACAAAAATGCTGAAACAGTTGCCAAATAGACAAGAAAATTTATAAAATCAGATGTCGAAATGTGTGAGACATATATGGAGGCAATTTTTAACATGCAACGAAAGAAGCTGAATTGCAAGAAATGTTGAAAATGTAGGGAACAAGAACATAAATCTGAACGTGACACAGATGTAGACCGTAAGTTTAAAATATAAAATATACATTTAAACATTAGGGAAATGATAACATTTAGTGGGGCCCGAAAGCTACAACAATGGACGACATTATTACAGCTTACTGCTACAGATAGAAACATTCTGAAGAAAAAAAAAATTATTTTTTTTTCTCTTCTGGCTACCTGTCCGGCTTCCACACATGTTTCACCAAATATTTCTTCTGAACTTGCTCCCATTTAATCATTATTTGACATAATCAAAAATCGCGTAACATATTTCAGTTAGTTTGATTAAAATTGCCAAACAAGCAGCGGTATTGCCTGGAGTTCTTTTTATTATGCTAAACTTTCTTTTGAGTCAGTAAAATAATAAAATATAATAGAGACAAACAGTCATACATACAATTATAGTGTTATAAAAGATATACAATTTCACCATTGAAAAGAAAATTATACAATTTTATATAATACATTGGTATTAAGGCCATTAGGATACAAAGTATCTAATTTATTACGTTACGTAATGACGTAATATTATTTTAGCCTGTAAAGACGTCATCCGTTTATTTCAAAACATTTTGTGCCTGAATAAGTATATATTATATCCGAAACTAGTTGCACGGAATTATCGGCGTTTGTGTTGTTTTTTTTTAAATCCCTATTCTTTAATTATTCAACAACGTAATGGCATCAAATTATGATCCGCCGAAAGAATTGACGTTTTTGCGACATAGGATACTTAAACTATCTGAAAAGCAAATGAAGAGTAGCCTACATAGCAGCTTTTTGAATAAATGTGTTGAAGAAGGAATCGTACCACCTGGCTTGCGATTAAAACTGAAATTTTATATAGGAAGCGAAAGTGAAGAGTTTCAAAAGTCAATCTACAATTTATTGCACAAAGTCTCACTAAACATTTGTGAACGATTGTCAGAGGAACAACAAAAGAGATCTCTAAAATTTGGAAAAGAGATGGAAAATGTTCGGGATGAACTTAAGAAAAAACTTGATGGACAAACCCTTTTCAGCTTCGATGAAGAAGTATACAAAAAAAACAGAGTCAATGAAAAATAATATACTTCAGAAGCAAACTCAAAAACTGAACAATTTACACAAGAATAAGAAAGAAAGAAGTCCAAAAGTTGAAGAAAATGGAGAACATCATATAATCCATAAACAACCGAAAAAGCAGCAGCAGAAAAGCAACAGATTATTACATCAACATAACAAGGAACGGCAAGAAGGGAAGTATTCAAAACCCAACGAAACAACTGCAAGAAAGATGAATACACATATAACACCTCCAAAAACACCAGTAACCCAAAGAGTCAACATTAACAGAAATTTTAAAAATTCCAACAGGAATCAACATATAGAACAACAGCAAAACAAACTTGACTCCCCAGGGCACAACGAAGAGGACGTACGCAGAAGCCGTAAAATTGGGGGAATCAGAAACAATAACCATGAGAAAGACATTAACAAACTTAGTAAAAATTTTACAAGGACTAATAGAGACGACGTCTCAAGAAAGAAAAATAGGAGATTTAAAAGATTCGAAGATAGAAAAAGTGGAAGGTCGAAAAAAAAGCGAAGAAAACAAATTAAGAGAGGTAAAGAAACCGTATTGAACCTCTCGCGTAGAAAATTAACTGATAATGACTATATATTGATAGGGAAAGGGTTAAAATTCTGTCCAAAACCGAAATATCACGATAAAATTAAATTAGCTGGAGAAATTTTTAACTTTTTTAGACGCTTAAGATTAAAAGAATTTTTTTATGATAAATCATACAACACTGAAGAGGTTAAATTGGATTCTTTTCATTCTAAAAAGATGAGTTATTTTAACAGAAGTAAATCATCTTTTACACCACCTAATAGACGTGATTCCTGTTTAAATTTTTATATTGACGCAATCACGAAAGAGATATTACATCAGAATCATCGAAAGCGATATTATAGTAATATTTCTAAGGACGAAATTAAGTCTTTATATAGTCTAATGAATGACGACAGTATAGTGATTAAAAAGGCTGATAAAGCAGACAATATTATTATTATGAATCAAGAAGATTATGTTAAAGAAGTTGAGCGTCAATTAAATGAAGAAAAATACTACCAACATATTAAACAAGACCCGTCAATGGAAATTAAATCAAAAATTTCAACATGCATTAATGAGATCGCTAAAACTAATAATTGCATATATGAAGAATTTGATACTTTCCCTCTTAACATACGCACACCTCAATTCTACATATTACCCAAAACTCATAAAAATCCTGATCATAATTTACCTTTATATTATCCAGGGCGACCAATTATATCAGGTTGTAATTCATATACTGAAAATATATCCAAATTTATTGATAGTGTTTTACAACCTTTGATGAAATCACTTCCTTTATACATTAAAGACACCACTGATTTCATCAAAAAGTTGAAGTCTATTCCACAGCTATCTGATAACTCAATCTTGGTATCATTAGATGTAGCATCACTGTATACCAACATTCCGCATACAGATGGTATTGAAGCGTGTAAATATTTTCTTGATAACAATCATAATAACAGCCCACTGTCTAGTGAAGATATTTGTAAAATAATAAAATTTATCCTGGAAAATAATTATTTTCAATTTAATAATAAAAATTACATCCAAGTAATGGTTACAGCAATGGGTAGTCCTATGGCTCCTTCATACGCTTCTCTTTTCATGGGTAAATTAGAAAAAGATTTCCTTAACAAAGAAAAGTTTAATCCATCAGTCTGGTTTAGATGTTTAGATGACGTATTTATGATCTGGAACCATTCAACTGAAGAACTGGAGAAATTCATTCATCGCCTAAATCATTTTCATCCGACAATTAAATTTACTTATACTGCATCAAATACGCATGTTTCATTTTTAGATGTAAATGTAATTAAACATATTGATAACACTATTTCTACGAATATTCATGACAAAGAAACTAATATCCACCAGTATGTAGAATATTCTTCATACCATCCAATGTCATGTAAAAACGGTATACCATATAGCCAGGCTAAAAGATACCGACGCATTATTTCAGATGATTGTCAATTACAAAATTCGTTGAATGATTTAAAAAAAACATACTTCCAAAACAGAAATTATCCAGTACATATCATTGATTCTGCGCTGAACAAAACCCGTAATCTTTCTCAAAATGAGGCTTTAAATACAGCAAATTGTACAATGGAGAAAAATATAGTTCCTTTTACTATACAATACAATCCTTCATTACCTAATATAGGTCTTATAATTAATAAATATTGGAGTCTCCTAAACTTATCAAATAAAAACAGCGTAAAATGCTTTTACAACAATAAGCCTATTGTTGCTTATAAGAGACCCAAGAATTTGCAAGATTTTTAAATTAGAACTAAACATACAGAAAAAAAATAAAAATGGACAATTCTCGTCATCTAAATGTAATAGACATCGATGCTCTCAATTTGCAAACATAAGAGAAAGTAATTTTTTTAGTAGCGCTAACACAAAAGAGACATTTTCCCTACGTTTTAACACTAAATGCATATCAACTAACGTGATTTATTTGATAACCTGTCAAAAATGTAACATGCAATATGTTGGACAAACACTTCAACAAGTTTCTAAAAGAATAAATAGTCATCGCTTTCATATTAAAAATTATAAAGATCCTCAGTTTTCATCTAATATTTCTACACAGTTTAACACCCATAATCACTGTCTACTCGATTTTTCTTTCATGCCAATAGATATTGTGCATGGAGACATGAACAGACTTATAAAAGAGACTTATTGGATACATAAATTAGATACTTTGTATCCTAATGGCCTTAATACCAATGCATTATATAAAATTGTATAATTTTCTTTTCAATTGTGAAATTGTATATCTTTTATAACACTATAATTGTATGTATGACTGTTTATCTCTATTATATTTTATTATTTTACTGATTCAGGTTTTATTAGAGACTCGTGTATCTTTTAGATTCTGTCATATATATAGTTATTGTGATTATGCATTGTTTTTATGACGTTACGTAATGACGTAATTTCTTATGAAGTTACATAATGACGTAATTGTTATTTTAGCCTGTAAAGACGTCATCCGTTTATTTCAAAACATTTTGTGCCTGAAGAAGCATATATTATATCCGAAACTAGTTGCACGGAATTATCGGCGTTTGTGTTGTTTTTTTAATCCCAAAACTTTCTTTTGAAAATAGCTGGAGAGTTTTTTGTTTTATTTTTTGTACCTGAGCTCCTCATTTACATAAACAACGTTGTTAGGCGACGGTTCACATCGTTAGCTAATCAAAATGGCGGGTATATAAGTACACATTTTTTGACGTCTCGTGAAAACAACGGATTCTTCAATTAGCTGGCATTTTGTTTGAAGTTTTTGTCAGACGTGTAGTAAAATCAAAAACAGGTTGAAGAATCCAAAACTTAAACAAAAACGTAAATTAAGCCTTCTCATTACACCATCAACAACAATATCAATGATCTTTTTGGTTTCATGACTTTCTCTTTAAATCATATCTATTTACAAATACAAGACTGTTGTCATTTTTACACTCTTCCTATCTACACAAGTCCTTTTCGCGATTGCTTCTATTACTTCATTGTCTATCTTGTAATGAATTGTAAAAGACTGTGGAGCAGATGTTACATTCGCTTGTTTTATAATGTCGGTATTTGGCATCAGTACACAATTAATAAAAATCCGGTTCAGTACCCTTGAATGTAGTCCCAGTCTATTTTTAGATCACTTTTTCCTGTCTAAGTTTGGTGGTGATACTAGAGTTAGATTTTGGCATTCTTGGTAAGGATTTAAAGGCAATTGTTTATTCTTTAGAATGTGAGCTTATGGTGTGGTTGTCTGTGTGTATTTCGGCGACAGTGCACATTGAGTAATAAGGTCATGGTGATGATCCGGAAGTGAAATCTGTGTTCCGTTGCCTGGTGTTTTGTTTACAATTCAGCCTCTCAAAAAAATGCAGGTCAACCATTGACAAGAACTAAACCGTAAAGTCACCTTTTAAGGTATTTTAGATTAACATATGATTTGCATTGATTGTCACACAGTGGAAAGTTAAGTACTGAGAAACAAATGTAGAGACAATATAGTGAAATTAATTGTGTTCTATGGCCATTTATGCCCTTGTTTGTCCTTGATTTTAGCTCTCAAATATTCGTTTCATTTGAATTTTTATCTATCCACCAATACCACCTACTTCCACAACTGTCGCTAGATACTGTATATACTCACTGAAAATACAAGTAAAAAAAAAAACAACAAAGATCTTGATCTACCTTTGCATAATACGACTGCAGATCAGGGTCTACGCTGTTTGTCCTACTGATTACTCCTAACAAACTGCACAGATCCAGATCTGCCGGCGCATTACAATCGTGTATAAGGTAATACAAATAAAGCATCACCATGAGAGAAATGGTTTACTCTGACTTTGGAAATAAAATATATTATTTTGAATTAAACTTTTCGTCTGAGCCATTAAACATGTTGACCTAAAATCAAGCTTTTATTTTATTTATTTTTTTAAAATTTTTTAAAAATAAACTTCGGTTCTGAAAACTCTTTGACTGTTGAAACAGATTGTGTTATAGATGTGCTGGTTTGAACTCGAGTATATACTATGAAGCTCACATAGGATAGAATATTTTCACAGAACTTTTAAATGTACGTTCTCTTGCTAATCCGTTATAATCTTGTAGAAAAGAAAACACTACAATAAATATATCCATTAGGAACAATACTATTCGCATAAACATATTATTTTCTTTAATTTTACTACACCAAAATCTAGAGTTACGACTTAGTTCATCAACTGAATATATATTTCATCCTTTGTTACATCTTGTGATCAGTTACAATGAGAGCTGTTGATTTTTGTTTCCTTTCATGTATTTCCAATAATATAAAGAAGAATTATTCAAGAATTATGTTATATTCATCATCATCATCATCATCATCATCATCATCATCATCATCATCATCATCATCATCATCATCATCATCATCATCATCATCATCATCATCATCATCATCATCATCATCTTATTATTTTATTATTATTATTATTATTATTATTATTATTATTATTATTGTTATTATTATTATTATTATTAGTAGTAGTAGTAGTAGTAGTAGTAGTAGTAGTAGTAGTAGTAGTAGTAGTAGTAGGAATGATATGATTATGATTATGATTTTTAATGTAACTGTAACAATTTTTCAGTCATATCGCTACGATGTCTGTAGTGTGGCAGTTTATAGCGACTTCTAGCACTGGGGCACTATGCCGCGGACATGTAGCATGATGTCCCACCCAGTCACATTATCCTGACACCAGGCCGACCAGTCCTAACACTAACCTCTTAATGCTGAGCGTCAAGTGAGGCAGCTGTTAGTATCATTTTTGTAAGTCTTTGAATGACGACCGGGGAGATTGAACCCACGATCTCCCGTATCCGAGGCGGATTCTCTAAACACAGTGCCATTGGAGAGGTTTTATTATTATTATTATTATTATTATTATTATTATTATTATTATTATTATTATTATTATTATTATTATTATTATTATTATTATTATTATTTTTATTATTATTATTAGTAGTAGTAGTAGTAGTAGTTGTTGTTGTTGTTGTTGTTTTTGTAGTAGTAGTAGTGGTAGCAGCAGTAGTAGTGGTAGTAGTAGTAGTAGTAGTGACAGCAGTAGTAGTATTTGAATTAAATGTTTGTTCACCAGATGTTCAGAATACTACTAGTGCCGAGAACACTACGCAAGCAAGCTGGTTCTGCAAGTCTCATACCACACTGTTTGTACCTGTTAACATATTCATCTTTGGCAAAGCATGTGTAGAACTTATTGAAGGATACGTTTGGAGGGTTTCCAAACAAGCGCTTTGAAATACTGAGGCTATTTGAATGTCATTTTTTATTTTTAATTTTTTCGTGATTTGTAATTTCAAGCATATATCGAAGTAATTAAATTTAATTTTGTATTTTTAGGGTAAAGAGGCGGTCGATATTTATCGTTATTTATTTTGAGATATTTATCGCTATTTATTTTGAGATATTTATCGCTATTTATTTTGAGATATTTATCGTTATTTATTTTAAGAAATTTATCGTTGTTTATTTTGAGGGCTAGAGCTCATTTGCCAGAGGATCTGATTTTTTCGATACTCTCCCAGACTAGCAAGGGTCGGCGACCTTAGTGTATCTTTGCGAAAAGCACTTCGCATTTTTCATTACAAAGATAAAGCTAAATAAAATGCTAAAAATGTTTTTATACATACATACATACATACATACATACATACATACATACATACATACATACATACATACATACATACATACATACATACATACATACATACGTACGTACGTACGTACGTACGTACGTACATACATACATACATACATACATACATACATACATACATACATACATACATACATACATACATACATACATACATACATACATATATATATATATATATATATATAACATTTTCGTTCACAATTTTAAGGAAAAATTTATCAATCCATTCATATTAATTGAAAGACTACAAAAATTGCAAGCTATTTAATATTACATAAAAAAATTTAATACCATTAAAAATAGTTGATGATTTTTGTATTTTTCTAGAAGACGTAAAGGCATACACATACAATAAAATGTGGACTGTCCGGTAGCAACAGGATTTATACACTATGTCCAGTTACTAATCCCATTTAATGGAAAACAACTCCATCTAAAAATGCTATAAAAAAAATCAGGCTACTGTTTGCTTGAGATTTCTCTCTACCTGCTCATCTTATATATATATATATATATATATATATATATATATATATATATATATATATATATATATATATATATATATATATATATATATATATATATATATATATATATATATATATATATATTTACATTCACGTGCAATAAATATTACTAAGTGTCTGTGTAGGATAGACGCAAATAGAATCGAGAGCAAAACAACAACATTCTTCAAACCCACAAACAAACAAAATAAAATCATCTTTAAACGGCACGTGGAATTGCAATATTTAGAGCGTAACGAATTCGTACAATTATAATCATGAAAATTCTTAAAATTAGAATGATGATGTAGGAACTCATAACGTCTGACTTTATAAACATTAATTGGTGGCATATCAAGGAACCCAGGCGAAAATTAATGACCAAACACGCTCACAGTAAACAAATTATTGGATGGGAATATTGGGCCCTCTGTGGATCTCGGATACCCAAATTTGTAAGGGTTACTCGGGCGGTTACTACGCCAGTGATAGCATTGTCTTACTGCAAATATTTAAACGAAAGAAAATACAAAATTGAAATTTAAGCGCTTCGTCATGCAATCTGGATCTGGTGGCAAAGTTAATCGATATCCTAGTCATAGATTGTTACATTAATAATGTAGTTTGGAATCGGTTTCGAAAATAATCCATCTTGCTTCAGAGAGAGAGTTTAAAGTTCTCACATCTCCATTTGCTATTTTCAGAAGAGAAAGGAAAGTTAATGTTGATTGGAATCATTACTTACTTACTTCACTGTCTGAAATCATGAATCACGTATGCGAACAGACGATGATTTTTTAATGACGTTAAGGTCATTGTAGACAAAAGCAAAGACTACTGCGCCCAAAGAGTCCACGTTTCTGTCCATTTATAATACTACCTTTTTAACACTGCAATGAACATGCCAACTGCGTGGTGCATTAGCTTATAATGAAAGACAACGTTATAACAGGAGAAACGTCTTCCTATGATGCTGACAGCCACGGATCCAATTTAATAACGTTTTTAGGGTATTTAGCAAAAGTAAGGTTGTCTCGTTAAGAAATATCACAGGTACACAATAACTATGCACGTACGTAAACCAATGGGCAACATTTATTGACCTGCTTTATGTTAATATTACCAGAAGAATAGTTACTTCTATCAATGCTTAGACCAGAGTTTGAAAATCAGAGAGACAAATTTTCTTAAACTGTTTGACTTCCTACTACATTTGTGTAGTTAAGGTCAGTACCGTCTTAATAACATTGTAAATCTGGGGAAAGCAATGCACTGGGTCCCCCTACTGGCCCTACTATTCATTAACAATATGGACAGCATGATGCCCTTAGAAGCCTGAGGCCCTGGGCAACGCCCAGTGTGTCCATGCCTTAAAATGGCACTGGTTAATGTGTGTTTGCCTTGTACAATACAAAAAAGTTATACATCAGTTTTAACGTCTTACTGTACCGTTGATTGCATCAGTTACGGAAAGATTTATTTCTTGGCGATGCAAAAATGTACACACACACACACACACACACACAAGTTGACTTATACGAGGATATATATGATTCGATTTTCTATCTTTCTTTTTGGAAGAAGCAATTTGAAATGCTAAAAAAATAAATGATATATTGACATTTAAATTACTCGAATCACATACATACATACATACATACATACATACATACATACATACATACATACATACATACATACATACATACATACATACATACATACATACATACATACATACATACATACATACATACATACATACATACATACATACATATAATATATATATATATATATATATATATATATATATATATATATATATATATATATATATACACACACACACACACACACATATAATAAGACATGAAGAACATGTAAGGGAACAGAAGACATATAGATGTGCAAACTTTTCGCGTAAATTTTTCTCCAATGATCTTTAACGCGACCCTCCGAAAATTACGCCTCTCTTATGTTTCTTTGTAGACGTTATGGCAAGTGCCCCACTATGTAGTGGACTTCTTCATGGAAAATTAATGTAATATAATGTCCACTGATTTTTGCCGACTGAACACTCTTACCATTGTCCATTCCCAGCTGGTTATCAAATAATTGTTCGCCAGTACGCACTAACCTCAGCATGAAATTATAAAGCCTAAAACTCGCCCTTGTACCATGTGGTAAGAAGTATCCAATTTGGGCGTAAATAGTGGTGGACGCTGATGGTTGACCATTGACCACCCTACTACGTTCTTTGATATTACCAGGACTCGTTCAATCATTATAGCTACTCGTGTCTAGATAATTATAAGGGACAAGACCAAACTGTGTTTGGAATGTTACAAAATTGTCTTCAATTGATAGCACAAAGCCCAGTATAGTTGATTTTTACGGATGAAAAATAATACTCAAATGAGTCAGAAATTGCGGTTTTACAGTGTTAAACAGTTTACAATTCTTAAAAAGATGCCTTACAAGAAAGAGGATGAGTAACACCCTATGTATTAGATTTTATTGTATTATGACGATGTTGTTTTTCTTTTTACATTGGACAGCTGAGGAACTAGAGAAAATGTCTGTGCTTTCGCTTATTAGGAGATCGAGCGGAAAGCTGGAACACCCACGTCGTTAAAGTCGACGACTCCACCTCTGCATCGAAAAGTGTAAAATATTCAATTCAGAATCCTTTCTTTAAGAAAAATATGTCGCTAACTTTCTTTTAGTAACTCTCCACATTATCTGGGATTGTAATTTGCCACATAACTAAGTGCTAATACCGAGTTTGTTGATTAAGACAAATATAGCCTTGACAACATTAAGTTTCTTCGTTAAATGTACTCACCATACATTACTTACGGGTAAGAATTCGAATACACATAAGTGATCAATGAATGACCACATGGTAGAATGGTAAGTCATGACTAAATGTGTTATCCTCGTTAAAAAAAGTTTGCTATTGTTAATATAACGATTTCAATGGAAACATTTTTGAAAACGTATGACGTCATTTAAAACTATTTAAAGCTTAAATTAAGCAGTTTCATGCAGGGACTGCAAAAGATATACCAATGACACGTGTTTCAAAATTTCCTGTCTAGCCTGTGAATCTAAACAGCATATACAGCAAAAGAAAAGAAGTCCGATAAGGCTGTATTTAAATATTAGATTTAGAGATTTTATTTATTTTCGAATATTTTAAAAAAACCAAAAGTTAATCCATGTCTAATAATTAGGACTGTCTCAAATGTGCACAAGGATGATTTTGAAAGTAAATGAGTACAAACTTCCACACACACCCCCAGATTAGACTGCCCTGTACTCGTCACGCTTACACTGTACACGCCTAGACTGTTCTGTACTAGTCAATATTTTTCAGTGATGTAAATTTGTAGGACTTTGATAATTTCGTTGCACAAAAATTTGCATGGACATGGCGCAGAAATATCTTAGTACTTGCTGAGACTTTCTAATCATTTAGCTAGATACTTACATAATCACGTGAGTAGTATATGGGGAAAAAAGGGGGTCTATGGAACTTCGATGTTGAAATAGGTGGCTTGCACTATAGGGTCAATGGGAATGCCCAAGGATCAACGGAAATTGAATTTTGGTGACATCATGGGGTTTATAGAGTCGAAACTATTTATAGGATGAAATGAATGTATAGGGACAAAGGGTCGATAAGAACAAAATAGACATGCAGAAACAAAATCAGAAGAATCACAGACAGAATAGATACTTCAAAAGGAAAAGTCTTTTGTATTGATACAAAACATTTATTCAGATATATACATTGATTATATAACCTGTTCTTTTGTCTAAATACTATCCATTTAATACATACACATTTGGAAATGGGACAAACCTAATTACAAGATATCTATTTTTGGTTCTAGAAAGCTACTTCTAAAAGTTAAAGTTCATGACTTCAATGAAACCTTATACAACTTATATACATTTCATAAAACAATTACATCTTTAACCCTACAATTATTGTCCATTTTTAAGAAAAAGCTAAAACAAGAAACAAACGATCAAATAGGATGAAGTTCATGCTTCTGTTTTTTATCCGTCACACACGTTGTTTAAATTTGGTTAGCTACCACTTGTATCCCAGCGTAGTTGTTTCCCATCACCTACTCCCTTTTTTATGTTGATATATCCATCGTGCTAGGTACACTTATCGATAAGCAAATAAATGACGGTCATTTTAGTTACAACGTATGCCATATGAATGGTAACTTTTTTATTGATGATTTCAACTTTTTCTCTCATCGTCTCCACGTCTTCAATAGCCCTCAATAGTTTTGGAAGAAGTTAATTATGTAGGCGTACTAACCCCGAGACATACATGGAGAGTTCAAACTCTCGTGATACATAGATAGGCTCAAACGACCTTGATCTTTGACTTGGCACTGATGTTTGAGTTCCTTTAACAGAGAGTCAAATAAGTCCGTAATTAAACCTGCTTTCTCGGGTGGAACGTAAACACGAAGTCTTTTAAGTTCACCGTGTATGTGTAAGTTGTCGTCCTAAATTTTCTCAAAGTCGCTGTTTGAGTGATTAGGATGTTAAAATAATCCTTTAAGTCCACTGAATCATTTTCCTTATTGGACGCACTTTGCTGTGACAGCATGGTGGTGCAAGAGGTCATTGATATTTGTTCCTTCTGTTTTTCATCTGCGTAGAGTGATTCATCTTTCTCGGTGTTTGTCCTCGCAATGAAGTGTCGTTCTTGGAAATCGTCCCCTTTATACTGGTTGATATCAGTTGATACTGCATTGGTGATGTGATCGTGAGGTACAGCATCGCACTCGAGTTTGCTCACTTGATACTTCCTGTGGGTAAGGACCAATCTTTCTCGTTTGGTGTTTGTAGACACAATTAGGTATCGATCTTAGAAGTTTTCCCCTTTACATGCTGGTCAATATTGGTACGTTCGTACGATAAAGTGAAGTGGTTGGGTTGCCGTTCTCGCTTCTGGTACACGATATGATACAGATTTCTACAAGAATCTACTGATGATTTGATGTGTGGGTAAACGTACATTTTGTGCGTTTGTAGGTGGTCACTCTAAAGTTTCCATCATCTCCAGATTGCAACGTTTTTTTTTTCAACACGCTAAAGTTCACTACTTGACACGTGAGACGATTTAGAGTCAATCCGTTCACTTTACACTCGGTGTGTACTTTTTGTTTGTTCTGGTATTCGTAGCCGTAATGTTTAGAACCGCCACTAGCAAAACTTAAAGAAACATGTCGTGGTGCTCATCCGTCAAGATTCATAAATGGTGTTCTTCGATTTTATGATAACGATAATCATCGTGACGTTCAATGTAGATGCAACTGTAACTTTCAAAGTACAGGACGCGATCAGGACCGGTGTCAGGCTTCGTAAGATTTAAAAGAACCAAGAAATATATAACTTCTAAATAGGTTTATTCCATGTCCCAATTTGTATGTATTAAATGGATAGTATTCGGACCAAAGCACAGGACATATAGTCAATTTATATATTTGAATACATGTTTTGTACACATACAAGAAACTTTTCTTTTTGGAGTCTCTACTCTGTCTGTGAGTATTTCTTTGGAACATCTCTGTCATCTTTTTATTCTTTTATTTTTCATTGTTTGGATTTGTATTTGTTTGTTTCTGTAAGTCTGTATTTTTCCCTATCAACCTTTTGTCCCTATAATTACATTTCACCCTTTAAAGAGTTTAAAACCCTATAAACCCCATGGCGTCACCATTGTTC
Organism: Potamilus streckersoni; assembly: GCA_016746295.1. Classification (NCBI taxonomy): domain Eukaryota; kingdom Metazoa; phylum Mollusca; class Bivalvia; order Unionida; family Unionidae; genus Potamilus; species Potamilus streckersoni. The sequence continues at coordinate 34,998 of JAEAOA010001693.1, forward strand.
AATTTCCATTCATCCCCAGGTGACATTCTCATGTTAAATTCCCATTGACCCTATGGTGCAAACCACCTTTTAACGTAAAAGTCCCATAGACTCACAGTCTCCCCCATATACTACTCACGTGGCCTTCTCCTGACGGGACAACTCTTCTAGACTCCACGTAGAAGAGTTGAACAAATAAATCAGTGCTTGTCCCGTTGACCATCAAAGGCAAATAGATATGTCACTGTCTCGTCCAAGTAATAATCGACCTATTACTATCGCAGGTTTAACACATCAGACGTGTTCAGTCAGCTGATGAATTTAGAAGAATAAATCAAAACGAGGAAAAGGACATGTTATGTTCGGGGTCAACAGATTTGTCGCGGACGTGAAAGTAGCTCAATTGTCGATTTCATCTCAGTGTGACATGGAAAACCATCTGTGATGTAAAGCGTTTGTCTTGTAAAACAATGAAACATGTTTGTTATTTGAATAATCTAGCGAGGACAAATACTAGACAAAAAATCCTTCATCTCTGGTATTTAATAAGGGACCTTCGTGATAAAGAAATAAATGAAAACACGAAATGGTCGATGTTTTAGAAGGTTTGATGGCCATTTCATTGCCAGCAAATATCTAAATTAATGTCAGCATATCTTATTTAGGGAATAAGAATAACACATAAATACCGTACCAAATTTTGCAAATACGTACACTCAGCAATATTTCAAAGGCTAAACAGTGCAACTATATTAATTTGAGAAAGTTAAAACAAAATTAAAAGTGTGTGCCTCTCGTTACACTAAACTTAAAAAAAGTGAATACGTATATATTTTGCAGTTTCAACTTTCATCGAAGTTTTACCTATTTCCGAGTGAGTATACGCGTCTGTGTGTGCGTCTATGTTTTTTAAGTACAAAGCAGAATATTGCAAGTTTGTCCATATTGGCAATTATACAACAAATAACTCAGAAATACTTTATTGCAAATTCTTTAGGCATATCGTGACCAGAATACAAGTATTTTAATGATTTGGTGAACAATTTCTGAGAAAACACACAAAAAAGGTAATGGCTTTTTTATTGCGGCTATTTAAGGAATAACAAACTTCCTTTTCTGTCTATTCTGAGAAAGGAATTAAATACAAATACTGTTTTATTGCGCAAAACATATCTTTTGATGTAATCACAGACAGTTTATTGCTTTTGAGATGTACGAACCGACAGTCAAAACGAAATTACATTATTTAAAAAAAAACCAAACATTACGTTTGGCATAAACAACGGAAATCGGGAGACAATTGTGCACATGCGCATGTAATGGGTTAAAGACTCGTAAAAATAATATAAAAGACAACACACCTTCAACTATAATATATACATGTTGTTGAAACTATACGCAGCATAAGATTTTTCAAACATAAAAGGTTGGATTGTTTCGGTTAAAGAGAGGAAAATCGACGTCATTTCTAGCTCTTCAAATCGTTTGGTTTCATACTAAATTATTTAGCAAATTTTCTGTCCCTGATTCTGTCTATCTGGTCTGAAAATAAGACTAATCATGTGTAATACTTTCAATCGCATTTGATTATGTAATGATAACTTCAAATATTTACCATCTGACTGATTGAATACTTATTTTTCTGTTCTGAAACGAATGGAAGGTTGTTTGTTTACGAAACGAAAACAACTTTTATATTTGTGGGACAATATAAAAAAAATGTATGAACAGCTATAACAACGTTGAACACGCCTCTCTCTCTCTCTCTCTCTCTCTCTCTCTCTCTCTCTCTCTCTCTCTCTCTCTCTCTCTCTCTCTCTCTCTCTCTCTCTCTCTCTCTCTGCGTGTAAAACTGTATTTGTAGTTACGAAAGAATTTCGAATTGGTTTGCACTTTTCCGTGTATACATTGATATTTATACTAGTCAAGTTAAATTTTTATGTATGAGGTACAAAATCAGTGAGAAAGTTAAGTAGAACCAATCTTGCCATCCCATTAATTACCCAATAGAACATTGCCTAGGCTTTCATTTGCTACCCTAATCAGAATTAACAGCGATTATCTTGGTCTAAAGTCACATATATAACAGCTGATCTCTTTATCACTATTCTCAATAAAGATGTAAGTTTACTCTGGTAAATACGGTAGGTTGGAAATTCTGCAAACCATCAAAATAGTTTAGACCCATTTCGTAATATTGATCCACAGTTGAGTTTCATAAATTTGGTAAAATGTATAAACGTGAATCCAGATTAATGTTTAAATATGTTGTGTGCGTGATATCGTGCGTGCGCGAGCGCCTCTGTGTGTGTCTATGAAATTGATTGGCCAAGGTCACACATTATTATGATATAGTTGGCCAAAGATTTATTACCTTCGTAATAGATTTTCATCACTGTCTTCACCCAAATACAACACTCACCCAGTGAGATAGCATATACCTTTTTCTACTCTTGGGACTCAGATGTGCGTAGTATCCAATCTGATTGCAATTAAAAATACAAGACACAAAATCTCAAGATTGCTCAGAGTGGAACTTGCCCTGCTTCCATAACAGTACGCGTGAGGAATCGTCAGTACAATCATTTCCTTGTGGACTGTTTGTATATAGCAATTGTATATAGCAAGTTCTGAATATAAAGGAGCATTTATTAGAATTAGAAAAAGGTCACACTCTTTGTTCTGATTGCCGATTCTAATTTAAAACTAAGATAATCTACGCTACAAAACAATAATCTATGTTGCTAAAGAAGTGATAAATCAGTTTGTTCATGTATATTAAGGCTATAATCCCCTTAACGTGACCTCTACGGTGGCCGAAGTGGTTAGAGCGTTCGCCTCAGTTGGGGGGTTGTCGCGGGTTTTAACCTAGGCCGACTCGTATCAAATACTTTTAAAATTGCAGTTAAAGCTGCCTCACCTGGTGAGCAGCATTAGGCGCTTAGTGTTAGGATTGGTCAGCCTGGTGTCCTGATAATGTGACTGGGTGGGACATCATGCTACATGTCCTAGACACGATGCCCCAGTGCTAGACATCACTATAAACTGCCACACTGCAGGCATAGTAGTGTTATAACTTGTTAAAGCTACATTAAAATTCTAAATCACGCACGCACACACACACACACACACAAAGAAAAACGCAACTTAACTTTCAAAATATATCGCTCAGTGCATTTAATTGAATCGGAATAACTCGTTCTTCAACAAACTGCTTATTGAGGACTGGATACATACATACATACATACATACATACATACATACATACATACATACATACATACATACATACATACATACATACATACATACATACATACATACATACATACATACATACATACATACATACATACATACGTACGTACGTACATACATACATACATACATGGATGGATGGATGGATGGATGGATGGACGGACGTATGTACGTATGTATGTGTGTGTAGACAGTCACACAAATGTGAAGATGATTTATCTCAACACTATGTTAGTGAATTCTGTGATTCCATTGATCGTGCTTATCTGTCTTTAATTTGTTCCGATGAAGCCTCCACTCCTTTAAAATTATAACCTGAATTTTAGTTTTCTTTTCAATTCCGTGAAAATAGATTCCTGTTGTTGTGAATTGTCTCTCTAACCTTCTGATACTTGATGCAGATGTGCGTAGTTACTTGATGTAGATATGTGTATTTACTTGATGTAGATATCTGTATTTACTTGATGTAGATATGTGTAGTTACTTGATGTAGATATGTGTATTTACTTGATGTAGATATGTGTATTTACTTGATGTAGATATTTGTATTTACTTGATGTAGATATGTGTATTTACTTGATATAGATGTGTGTAGTTACTTGATGTAGATATTTGTATTTACTTGATGTAGATATGTGTAGTTACTTGATTTAGATATGTGTATTTACTTGATGTAGATATTTGTATTTACTTGATGTAGATATGTGTATTTACTTGATGTAGATGTGTGTAGTTACTTGATGTAGATATTTGTATTTACTTGATGTAGATATGTGTAGTTACTTGATGTAGATATGTGTATTTACTTGATGTAGATATTTGTATTTACTTGATGTAGATATGTATAGTTACTTGATGTAGATATGTGTATTTACTTGATGTAGATATGTGTATTTACTTGATGTAGATATGTGTACTTACTTGATGTAGATATGTGTAGTTACTTGATGTAGATATGTGTATTTACTTGATGTAGATATGTGTATTTACTTGATGTAGATATGTGTATTCACTTGATGTAGATGTGTGTAGTTACTTGATGTAGATATGTGTAGTTACTTGATGTAGATATGTGTATTTACTTGATGTAGATATGTGTATTTACTTGATGTAGATATGTGTATTTACTTGATGTAGATATGTGTATTTACTTGATGTAGATACGTGTATTTACTTGATGTAGATATGTGTATTTACTTGATGTAGATATGTGTATTTACTTGATGTAGATATGTGTATTTACTTGATGTAGATATGTGTATTTACTTGATGTAGATGTGTGTATTTACTTGAAGTAGATATGTGTATTTACTTGATGTAGATATGTGTATTTACTTGATGTAGATATGTGTATTTACTTGATGTAGATGTGTGTAGTTACTTGATGTAGATTTGTGTATTTACTTGATGTAGATATGTGTATTTACTTGATGTAGATGTGTGAAGTTACTTGAGGTAGATATTTGTATTTACTTGATGTAGATATGTGTAGTTACTTGATGTAGTTATGTGTATTTACTTGATGTAGATATGTGTATTTACTTGATGTAGATATTTGTATTTACTTGATGTAGATATGTGTATTTACTTGATATAGATGTGTGTAGTTACTTGATGTAGATATTTGTATTTACTTGATGTAGATATGTGTAGTTACTTGATGTAGATATGTGTATTTACTTGATGTAGATATTTGTATTTACTTGATGTAGATATGTGTATTTACTTGATGTAGATGTGTGTAGTTACCTGATGTAGATATGTATATTTACTTGATGTAGATATGTGTATTTACTTGATGTAGATATGTGTATTTACTTGATGTAGATGTGTGTAGTTACTTGATGTAGATATGTGTATTTACTTGATGTAGATATGTGTATTTACTTGATGTAGATATGTGTATTTACTTGATGTAGATGTGTGTAGTTACTTGATGTAGATATTTGTATTTACTTGATGTAGATATGTGTATTTACTTGATGTAGATACGTGTAGTTACTTGATGTAGATATGTGTATTTACTTGATGTAGATATGTGTAGTTACTTGATGTAGATGTGTGTATTTACTTGATGTAGATATGTGTATTTACTTGATGTAGATATGTGTATTTACTTGATGTAGATATGTGTAGTTACTTGATGTAGATATGTGTATTTACTTGATGTAGATATGTGTATTTACTTGATGTAGATATGTGTATTTACTTGATGTAGATATGTGTATTTACTTGATGTAGATATTTGTATTTACTTGATGTAGATATGTGTATTTACTTGATGTAGATGTGTGTAGTTACCTGATGTAGATATGTATATTTACTTGATGTAGATATGTGTATTTACTTGATGTAGATATGTGTATTTACTTGATGTAGATGTGTGTAGTTACTTGATGTAGATATGTGTATTTACTTGATGTAGATATGTGTATTTACTTGATGTAGATATGTGTATTTACTTGATGTAGATGTGTGTAGTTACTTGATGTAGATATTTGTATTTACTTGCTGTAGATATGTGTAGTTACTTGATGTAGATATGTGTATTTACTTGATGTAGATGTGTGTAGTTACTTGATGTAGATATTTGTATTTACTTGATGTAGATATGTGTATTTACTTGATGTAGATACGTGTAGTTACTTGATGTAGATATGTGTATTTACTTGATGTAGATATGTGTAGTTACTTGATGTAGATGTGTGTATTTACTTGATGTAGATATGTGTATTTACTTGATGTAGATATGTGTATTTACTTGATGTAGATATGTGTAGTTACTTGATGTAGATATGTGTATTTACTTGATGTAGATATGTGTATTTACTTGATGTAGATATGTGTATTTACTTGATGTAGATATGTGTATTTTCTTGATGTAGATACGTGTATTTACTTGATGTAGATATGTGTATTTACTTTATGTAGATATGTGTATTTACTTGATGTAGATATGTGTATTTACTTGATGTAGATATGTGTATTTACTTGATGTAGATGTGTGTATTTACTTGAAGTAGATATGTGTATTTACTTGATGTAGATATGTGTATTTACTTGATGTAGATATGTGTATTTACTTGATGTAGATGTGTGTAGTTACTTGATGTAGATTTGTGTATTTACTTGATGTAGATGTGTGTAGTTACTTGATGTAGATATGTATATTTACTTGATGTAGATATGTGTATTTACTTGATGTAGATATGTGTATTTACTTGATGTAGATGTGTGTAGTTACTTGATGTAGATATGTGTATTTACTTGATGTAGATATGTGTATTTACTTGATGTAGATGTGTGTAGTTACTTGATGTAGATATGTGTATTTACTTGATGTAGATGTGTGTATTTACTTGATGTAGATATGTGTATTTACTTGATGTAGATATGTGTATTTACTTGATGTAGATATGTGTATACTTACTAGCGATGAACTGGCCAAAGAATGTACCTGTTTGAACTTTGAATGCACTTAGTTTACACATTACACCTAAATATTATACAGATCTATTAAATTCTCGACACTTAATCAGATGTAGGCCTATTTATTATTATTATTATTATTATTATTATTATTATTATTATTATTATTATTATTATTATTATTATTATTATTATTATTATTATTATTTTAATTGTGTATAGTAAGAAACCACAGATCTAATCCAAATACAGTGTATTTTCGAGCGGATGGCAGTCCTTTATACAACGAGCTGAGACCCGTGTGGGTGCAGTGTATGTTTCAGATGCCGGAATGTCTTTAAGTTGCGTTAACTGTACAAGACTTAAACAATTGAAGAAACATTTCGATTGTTAAATTATTACAATTCTTGGAAGATGAAAGAAAGAAAGTGTCACTGAGTTTGTTAATTTGTTCCATGGCATTAAATATAAGATAAAACACACCAACGCCTTATAAACATACACGGTTATGAAATAGTGATTAAAAATAAGAGATTCGCTTTACATCTCAAGTGTTCTAAGTTGTAACACTATCAAGCTAGAGGCAAAACAAAAACGTGTTCTGCTTTAACAACTTAACATCTCCCCCATGTTATAGGTAACTTGTATGGTAAACACTAAAGCTATTAAGTAGGAAATAACTAGTTTTAACATCACGAAATTTCATCAAAACCATGGTGGGAAACTGAAAAAGCGAGTTTCCACAAGATGAAGGAATGCAACTGCGATGGAAGAAAATTTCTAAAGCATCCCTTTGATCGTTGTTTATTAAAGTTATTTATTGTATAGTCTGCATTTAATTTAGATTGCTGGTAAGGAAAAATAATTAAAGTGGTTTTGTGGGGTGGGTGGGTGGGTGTTCTCTTTGGTTTGAAAGGCACTTTTGACATAATATTAACAATATTATGAGGAGAAAATGGGAACTAAGTGCTTCTATTCCCAAGGACACACCGAGGCATCGGACCAGTGTTAGCATGGCCGGGTATCGAACCAACAACTCTTGAATTACAAGTCCCACTCACGACCAGCTGGGTTACAAAGGTTATTATTACAAGGAGTCCAACTAGTCATACGTTTTGCAATTCCAATTAGGGGTGAGATTGTATTGCTTAATTTTTTTTTCGTTTTGAATATAATAATAATAAGATGACAATTAAGCCATTGTTCACATGATCAATCAATGATTTTATCGAATAATCAATCAGTTGTAGTCATTTCGAGAGAATTTAGGGTGCTAATTAAGTTAGGTCAGCATTGATCAACCTCGCAAAAACATTGATATATGAATGATCCCTTTGTGAATTCGATTACTGAAGTTCTTAATGTCCAAAAATATTGAAGTATGTCAGTTTTATATATTGTAATGTGGATAATTAATAATGAGGTTACAGCACTTGGATATTTGATCTCGATTTCAATATCACGTTCAATTTACTATTAAACCGATTAACACGGCCACTAGAATCTTCATGATTATTCACAGACCTCTGCAACGTACATGCGCCGAAACCACCTAAAAAGGTAACAAGAATAGAAAAAGAAAATATATGATGTTTAAGGAAATGGAGTTTGAAAATTATGAAATTATGTATGTATGTACGTTCGTGTGCTTGCGTGCGTGTGTTTATGTATGTACGGATGATCATTAAATATTCATTTGATCAGCTTTCATCTGACTATAAGCTTATAGTCCAAATAACCAAAGTAAAATCCATGGAGATAAAATACCCATATTATTAAAGAGAGAGAGAGAGAGAGAGAGAGAGAGAGAGAGAGAGAGAGAGAGAGAGAGAGAGAGAGAGAGAGAGAGAGAGAGAGAGAATCGCCGTTGTTTATGAACTTATCAAATATATTGAGGCCTTTGTATTTGTGATCGATAGCATCTATGGAAATGTGCGTTTGTATAACTGTGTGTGTGTGTTGAGAGAGAGAGAGAGAGAGAGAGAGAGAGAGAGAGAGAGAGAGAGAGAGAGAGAGAGAGAGAGAGAGAGAGAGAGAGAGAGAGAGAGAGAGAGAGAGAGAGGAGTCCATTGCTGTATTCAGCCTCCTTACCCTCGAAAAATAAATTTATTTTGGTGTCACTGTAAGTGTAAGTTCAGGAATGAACTTGGAAGCACATTTGAAATGTCAGAGCCCGCGAGTGACTTTCGGTCTCTCTCTATCTCTATGTCTGTCTCTCTCCCGATTAATTGATTGATTAATTGATTGATTGATGCCTATTCATCTTTGATTAATTCGACCTTCAGCATTATTATTTCAGAGTCATATAAAGTCGATTTTTGTTCATTAACAGTATTAATTAACATAAACCGTGAACATGATTTGATCATATTTCCTTAGTTGTTAATGTTGTCTAGCATAAGGTCAATGGTGATTGCAAATATTTTAAACCTAAAATTCAATACCAAAGTGGCAATCATATATGGTTAGAGATATTTACATCATCTCTTATTTTGAAATAGACTTGAAATAACTAGAACAAAGTGTAAAATCTCTTATTGACAGTCTTTTCGAATTGATTTTAATAATTCCAGGAAACCAAACACATGGGTTAGCTTTTACCTCATTCTCATTCGCCAGACTTCTCAAAATGTATTCAATATCTATGATATTTAATTTGGTTTTGTTTGTTTATAATTCAAACACTATACTTATATCTGGGGTCTTCGAATAATTATTTCGATAAACTACACTTAACTCGGTAAGCTACAATTAACTCGAACCTACAGAGAAAACATGCTATAACCGTTAGTAAATTCCCGTTTTAAAGTTTTTTTTAAAAAGTGGAAGGAAGATAGAAACATTGTTTAGAAATGATGAATTAACCAATATTTCATAATTAAGGAATGTAACTAAACGTACTAAAATAATTCATTTCGAACGGATTGGAATTTATTTAGCTTAGCTAAGCTTAGCATTTTTAAACATGTGAGCATTGAGACTATATTTTGGGAGACTATATGGAAATCAACCAGCCTTTTACTTCAAACGTTCATACATTCTGTTTTAAGCCAAATTTCTCAGTATCTAAAGTACGGAATATATAACGAACATGAGTAAAACTACAAAAAGTCTTCCAAAAAGATGCAATACATTACAAATAGATAAGCCCTCTTTGCGGCTAGACATTATTATCATTTGGTACTAACTACAGAATCTGCGTCTGAAGGTGTGGTGTTCCATTACATTACGATATGAAAACAGCTTCTGGTAATGGAGGTTATATGCTCTTTGCCTCCAGTATTGTAGGTCGTGAGATAAGAGCGGATTTTTCGTCTCTACTAAGATCGGTAAAGTTCCAAACTGATCATATATTTCACTGGATATTTACCGTACATATCGGCATCTATGTCACCTTGCCTCTTTAACTGTGTTTCCTTTTCCAGTAGAGTAAGCACAAATCAATGTATACACACAAGAGATGATAGTGCTATTAAAAGGAGCGCAGTATATACAGTGCAAACTCGTGCAGGCAGCCACCAGGGGGATACAATTTATTATTTTGGCAGGGTAATAGATACCTGTTGATGTGAATTAACATATGCCGGTGAAGTAGAAAGAGAGGCGCTAGAGGGATGCTATGTAAGGGAGGTAAGCGATGTGTGAGGCTATAGGACTTATAGTACTAATTCAGTTTCGATAGTAAAAATATGCAAACACCATGATGTCAAAAATTCAATAACTTAAAATTTGTGAGTGCCTATGATCAACATATATTTATCAGTATAGATGAAACCTGGATGTCAGCTTCTGTGTAGAGGAAAGGATATAATCCGCGGCATTTTCTGTACCAGCACGTTTTTGAACCATGTGCTTTCAATCCCGCACCAAAAAGTCAGGTGCTAATTTGCTACTGAGTGTTCCAAACTCAAGACTGTTAAAGGTCTGGAATTCCATCAATAAAACAACGTCTCTTTTCTCACTTACAACTAGGAAACGCTCTCAATATATTCTTTATCCTAAAACATAGCTTACATTATTACCCAATCCTGGCCAGCTAAACCCATACAAACTCTATTTTATGTTCATCCGTTTCCAGGCTGGTTCCAATTTTTCCATACCATTAGAATCGTGTTTCTAAAATTACAAAGCGTATCATAAGATTTTTGCCATCCTAGCAAGACGAATATTACAATTATTCAAAGACTTTATAATTTGTTGTTATTAATTAATCACGAATAGGAAATTTAAAGATTACACGATGTAGCAAACTGAGTTTTTATTTTGTTGCTTTTTATGTAGTTGTAATGGAGCAGCTTTTCTGTCGATCTCTGTAGAACATATTTAGTTGGACACGTGTACGATTAATTAGATTTATGGAGGCCTGCAAGTGTTTAAATAGCCATAGTTCACAGATTGGTACCTTCTCTGTCATGAATTTAGCGATATTCAATTAAGACTACGTTTGCTTAAACTGAAGAGGATAGGGGCCAATTTCTGAGCTGTATTGAAAACTGTCATTTCTGAAAGTTACCAGGAATCAGTTGGGTAATCAATGGTTTTCAAGCGAACTGCATTGTTTGAGCATAGTTCAGGCGGTAAAATATTTTTATTTGCATTGGACACGCTGTGAAGAGGACGTTGTTTCACCTGAAGATTCTCAGTTTGAATGTGCTAATAGCAAAGTTTAATATAGTCTACGCTTTCTACAAGAGAACACGAACGTAAGGAGACTCCGAGTGATTTAAGATGTAAATTCACTCATAAAATCATCAAAGGGAAACGAATGTCTGGAAAAATTGAGGCACAATTCTGGAAGTAAGAGCTTGAAATCATTAGGTGAGATAGCTTCACGAAACATAATAATCTGAAGTGACGGGAAGTCTTACGTATTACAAACCCAAAGTGGACACAAAGTTTGAATGGCTGAAAGTGGCGTGATACCTAAGACTTGAAAATTTAAGGGAAAAAGGTTTAGAAGACCCAGGCAAAAGAAAGTCAAAAGGGACAGTCTCTGTGGACATTGACTGAGTCAAAGCATCAGGTTATGAATCGATACAAGGCAGTGTTTTTCAATCTTTCACTCGATTCGATGATGAATTAATTATATCGTTTAACAGATCGGCTATTGGTATCATCATATTTGCATTTGAAATTCGTTGAATAAGTTAATTAAAAAAAGAAGTGTATCTTTCAGTCGCGACGCACTATTACTTTTGTTTATGAATTTTGTTGCTATGAATTTTGTTCACTTGTAACGGGGACTCATGTTATTCTGTTATATATATATATATATATATATATATATATATATATATATATATATATATATATATATATATATATATATATATATATATGTATGTGTGTGTGTGTGTGTGCTCAGATCTTTATATATTCCACCCATAAGTTTCTCACTTTATATTGATATTTACTTGTTGTTAGGGGCAAATTACACCATCGGCGATCACCTCTAAACCTCTAGATAACGATAACCAAAACCAGGTAAATCCCCCAAACTAAAGTTGATGAGGGGTTTCCGACAATAATGGACTACCATTGTCAGAACAGTCGCATGATTCATAATTGTGGTTCTACTATGCATAAGTATGGTTATACTATTCAAAAATTAAAAACTTATTCTTGAAATTAATCTGAACCAGCAGTGGCTCAGTGGTTAGCCTTCTGAAATGTAACGAGAAGGATGGGCGTTCGAATCCTGTCCGAAACTAGACCGGGTCGGTCGCTGTGGCGTGTCTCTGGATAAGATACTTGATTCCAATTACCATAAGAAATTAAAACCTTTCATGTGTTGATGTATCATGAACCATCGACAAACAAATACACTGCATCTAATTCTTTGTAACACCATGGCGTAAGTTGTCTTCACGACTTTGATTAACGTTATAAGATGAATGTAATATCATAATATGTTATATCGGAGGTATCTATGTTATAAAATAGTCGCTTGTGTTCGGGTTGAGGTAATTAACATTGACGATTGGCTGACATCTCGCTTAAAATGTGGAATCTAACTAGCGTATTGGAGCGATGAATTAGGCTTTACTAAATAATGTTTATCATTTAAAGTACTACTCTTGTAGCGTATATTGCTCAAGTCTGTGTCATATTTCGTTTCCAGCTGCCAACCTACCTTTCACTAGCTGCAAACGTTTATAGAACGAGTTAACGATCATACGGCACTATCTTCTGCTTGCATGATGAATACAGTTTACCCACGGATTTATATAGCAGGTGTCACGTGTTTACTATAGGTCACTGGGTTCCTTATTGCAGAATTTCACTCACAGTAGGGCCTGTGGAATCTGAAAACCAGTCCAGAATTACCGTAGTGCATCGATGGTTTCATTTAAGGTGTTATTTCTGAGCTATATCTGCGGTGTTTTATTTTCTTAGTTTAATTATAAACAAAACCTGTCTTAATATGCGGAATAAACATGGTAGAAACGTTATTACTTCCTTAGATCATGGATACTTGTTTCTGGTCATTTCAGATCATATCAGTCTTACAACGATCGGGAGCTTCAACTGACTGAGGCCTTACGAAAGCATACAACGTAAATCAACACCGACATGGTGGGCTACTGGCACTGGTCACAAACTTTATATGTCCCGATGTTTTTCAAAAACCTATTACTTACATTTATGCATAATGGGATTGTGGACATGTAAGATTTACTTACCTTCAAAAAAGAACTTCACAAACATTAGGCATATCTCTAAAACTGAAAAATTTACAACGGCCATGCTAAAGTGAACAATGCCAATGTTACGTTTTGCAAAAAGGACGTTAACAGATTTTGCGAGTCCTTTTGCCTAGTTCAAATAACAAATATGAAATGTATTTGATTTGCCTTAGGAAGTCATCATAACAAAATAAAGGGACCAAGCGTTTGTAATATTTTGTTCTGCTGTTAACATGAATACGTGTCCACCAGCTGCCGGCGTAAGGATAATACCCAAACTTTATACTATATCTCCAGATTGCAGAGACGCTTACTTAGTTTCGGAGATTGGCTCTTGGCAAATTTTTAAAATTAAGGGTATAGGGTGATTTTTTTCAGCTATTATTGTGTAATAATTAAATATACGGACATATTTGCGAATTCGGTCTTTCCAGCTTATGTTGTTCTTTAAACTAATGTTGGCGTATACACTCAAGTTGTCACTGCACAGTATGCAGCCAGTAAAATACCAAAAGTCGGCTACGAAGCAGAACTAACTGCTTATAGCAGAAGACATGCTGGTTGAAGGAAAGTAGAATATCTCAAAAACTAATTGGATCACAACTATTTTGAATAGCATCAAACTTTTAAATACATAATGTTTTTAAAAATTATCACACATGGAAAGGTCTTGTGTTTGCAGTGTAGCACGTGTTCTAAAAACTGGCATTCAGACATGAAAAATGCATATATAAATTTTGGAGTGGGTGCATCAACTTTTTATTCTATGAATTTCCATTGACTTGTCAGATCAAGTAAAAAATGATATTCGTATGTGTTGAGGTTATTGTACCTATCCAAAAATATGGACCTGTTTGACCTCACTCATGTATTTTATGTTTATGAATTTTAATATTATTCGTGCGTATGAAACATTAAATTTGTGCATAAGAACTGTCCCCTGCTCCCTTAGCAGTGAGAGTGTAATTTGGTAATTATTTCTCTGAGCTATGAGCAAGGTGGATAAGTAAAATGTTAGATTACAGGTTGTACGAAACGTTATGAGAGTGCTGAACCCCATACGGCTGAGTCAAAGCCGAAGGGTGTATGGAAATCATAGTTATAATAAAATTCCACACATCCTGATAAACTAATATGTAAAAAAAAATATTACTCCATATATCTTAATATTTAATTTCAATAGCTTGATAAATGGCCAATCATAATTTAGGTTTACGTCACAGAGCGTGTCGTGAACTACTGGTACGTCCCTTGCAAAGTGGACGTGACCAAAAACATGGCAGCAACATTGCTTCTCATGATTACAACACAATGAATGTACATAACGGTTGATATCCAGTAGTCGAACATCATGCAGAATTATTACAGAAGGTAATATTATTTTTGAAACAGATTACCAATAGCATAATAATGGTTAAATAGCACTGAATAATCACAGTAAGAATGTTGATTGACTTACAGCGTTTCCGCTTTCTAACTAGAAGATATGGACGGAAACACGTACCACTACGGCGTAATGATATCTTGACAGTTTTGTCAAGGAGCGTACCTTCCATTCAGCTTGCTTGCAAATTTTATCACTTTGATAACGCTATATGAGTTATGATATAATTTGTGCCTATTTACAAAGTCGATGATCTTTAGCTATTTTAGTACGGAATTCTCAAAAATAGCTTGACTTTGATCCATACAACTGTCATATATTTACATAAAATTTTGAAAACACGTTTTTCATCGGCAAAAGACAAGACTATGTTTGAGATAAAAGGAAAAGAAAATTAAAGAGTTACCAAAAATATACAAACTTGCAATATAATTAAACTTTATAAAATTTTAGGAACATATGTTTCTGGGAGTTTTTTTTTAAATATAAAATTTAAGATATAATAGACAATATATTGGGGATGTGGGTGTTTGTTTTTATAATAATTGTTATGGCACCTCTCCGTTAAGGACATAAATATGCAATGTTGGCATATTTAAGATTGTTTTATCCTGATTTAAGAGTGGGGTGGGAGAGTGGGGAAAGAAGACGAAAATGAATTTTGCATACATTTAGAATACAACATACATAAGGAGCGGATATATGTCTTAACGAGAAAAGAAAGTAGTTCCAGGAGTGATATCGTTTACTGTGGCGAAAATAGATTTATCGCTGCTGTGGTGATATCAGTTTTTCTTATACTGATACAAGTTAAATATCTAAGCATGACAAATATAGACAGTTAATATGGCAATATGCACAATGCTCAATTAAAGAAATTTAATAAAAGAACAAAATATAGGGTTGTGTTATTTTTTTTTTTTTGTCCTTGAGAAAGTCTACTTCAACAGTTCTGGCAACAATACGATATTGTATTATTCAGCATCGTTCTTTCCAATTTATTGGAGACAATTCGGCAGGTAGTTTTTTTTTTTTAAAAAATGTACTGTTAATAAATAGATGCATACGTAATTAATACACCTAGCAAGGGTTTTGTAGTGATCAGCCATGATTAGGAGAAGGGTTTCGGATACATCGAACCAAAAATATTCAAGAATGTCAGTCTTGAATAGATGACTCGCATGTATACATAATTAATGATCATATATCGGCATTCATAATTAATTCAGCATTATAATTAATTTTTTATGCCTTCTAGTAGTGTGCATCGTCGCTATATTTCATCCTGGATCCATTTATGTCAGACAGTAAAATTCGATGCATTGACTGTTTTATTCTTTTTTGTTAAAATATTGAGTTGTGAAAATAGAAGATGTCTTTTATTTGACACTGCCTGCAACACCCCATTAAGGGCAGGGCATACTATATACACTGGTGTGAAAGAGCCCAATTTTTAAAACCAGCTCATCACAGTTACGATGTAGGTTTCAGCGTGCTAATTGTATAAAAGAATGAGGACCAGTCTTGAAATGAAGATAAGCAGATATGAGTTTGGCTGGCAATGATTGGGTGATAATGACAAGTAAAAGTTTAGTACAAAAAGAGTTTATTCTATTTGTAAGTGAAAAAAATAAAAATGTGGAGAATATTTTCTTTGTCTACATTAATGCCTGATATTTTTCATCCGGTTGTATACAAAAACGCCATATTTTAACAAGTGACAAAATCAAGCAAAATGATTTTTAGTTTTATTATATATAATACTTGCATCAGAAATGGAACTTAATTCAACTCGTTATAAAGAACATTCTGCACACACCAACCCCTTTTTCGTAAATTCACTTCATTGTCGTAGGTGCATGTCATTGGTTTAAGAGAATATGACTGGCTGATTTAATCTGTCGAAATAAATTACATTTTTGATATTCTGTAAACTCTTTTAATCATCTGAAAGCAAAGCAATTCTAATTCGGCGGATCAATCGCTGTTGTTTAGGAAGCAAGGAGAAATAAATTCAGAAAGACGCGAACGGCTTCAAGGCACATTTCTTCATCAACAAACTTATATTTTCTCTTTCTCACAAATTGCTCTCTTTCATTACTGCATGTACAATTTCCGTAGGCACACACAATCAAGCTCGCATAGCATGATGGGAAATCTTTCATTTTTTAGGCGTGAAAATATGGGAATATATTTTTTTACAAGTCAAAATATTGGAATTAGTAAAGTAATATTTTTTTGTTGCAGTATGTCTTTTTATTTCGCACTCAAGTAGATAATAAATTGTTTCATTGATGGAACATCAGTCCTTTCACAAATTTAAATTTGGTAAACATATGACAGGAATAATCATCTGATTCCTTAGGTGCTGAATTAAAAATTGTGTTTCAAGCAGATGTAGATTTTGTTATTAAAAATGGTGCAGAACATGTGGTTTGTTCCATTCAGAAACTATTTCAAAAATGTGTCCATATCTAGAAATTTAGGGTTCGTCATGAGCGTTGAGAGATTTAAAGTTGTTTAATTTTTAATATCATGGTGTTTCTATAGGTTTATTACAGGATTTGAATTAGTATCGTGAGTACTTTACCAACCTCCCAATTGGCCACGCTCTTCCTTTTCATTTTGAAGTCATCCCTTTGACTGTCATATAATTGTATCATGGCAATCATAGACTGTTATTTGATGGATCAGACTGCACAAATGATCTGACTGAATATACGGTCGTCAGTATGAGAAAATCTCTTGATGGTATATTGAATTATGTGCCATATCATTAGGAGACAATAATCTGATCAATGCATATGAACGCGTAAACATTGTTAGGCCTTTTTAAAGTACGAATCAAACAGGATGATTTTAGCAAAATACTAAGCTCAGTACAACTATTCAAATTTAAATAAGAGTTTGAGTGGCATTTTGGCAGAATATACCCATAAGACAAGATCCTGGAAAGTAAATATAATTAGTCTAGCCCAGTGCCTTCGTACTATGACACGTATTTACATGTCTTTAGACGTTTGCAATATCATTATGCAGAAGACTGATTAGAATCTGTATAAACAGGTATTGATTAATCGGTTATGTAGCAAAGACGCTACGTGTGTCCGGATAAGGTATGTAAGTATGTATGTATGTATGTATGTATGTATGTATGTATGTATGTATGTATGTATGTATGTATGTATGTATGTATGTATGTATGTATGTATGTATGTATGTATGTATGTATGTATGTATGTATGCATGCATGCATGCATGCATGCATGCATGCATGCATGCATGTATGTATGTATGTATGTATGTATGTATGTATGTATGTATGTATGTATGTATGTATGTATGTATGTATGTATGTCTCTTTATATATATATATATATATATATATATATATATATATATATATATATATATATATATATATATATATATATATATATATATATATATATATATATATATATATATATATATATATATATATATATATATATATATATACACCATACAGAACAGACTGTGCTATCCCTGGAATCTGTAGTAGAATCTTGATAATAGTGGGCAGAAATAATAGTTTAATACAAACAATACTATAATACAGGTTAAAAAAAATTAAATTCGTACTCAACGGAGTTTCGAACCCAGGTCTGCGAGGAAATGGCACCCATGATAGTATTATTTGTATTAAACTATTATCGCTGCCCAATATTATCAAGATTCTACTACAAAATCCAGGGATAGCAGTCTTTTCTGTCTGGTATATATTTATAATTATTTGTAATACAAAAATCCTATATGTTGATTTCTTTCTGAGAATTATCTACTAGGTCGCCCTGCGAGTGTGTCTGCTAAACTGATTAAGTGACATCATTTTTTGGTGATGCATGCTTAGACGTGACGGTATATGGGATGGGTTCGAGACTCCTTAGAGTACTAATTGAATTTCTCTAACCTGTTTGATAGTATTGTTTGTATTGAACTATATATATATATATATATATATATATATATATATATATATATATATATATATATATATATATATATATATATATATATATATATATTTAAGTGTATGTGTGTAAATGTGTAAATCTGTTACGGAATATGTATATATATATATATATATATATATATATATACATATATATATATATATAATCTCATCTTCAGTGCAGAATAAACCGTAAGAGATTTACACATCTTAACCTTAAACCTCTAAGAGCTCATATCGTTGGTTATGCTTTATTTAGTTCGTGGGAAAGAGGATAAAGCGTATGCTGTTTTGGCACGAAGCCTGTCCAAGATTGTGCTGTAAGTCTTTCGTCGACATCTCGGGGCAACTATAACCTTATTCACTTGTTGGGGTGTTTTTTGACGACTAGTTGGTAAAGATGGATAAAAATTTAACATATATGTTTCCAGAATGACGTGTAACGTTCGACCAACATGGTTCTTTCGTCATTATTAACTTTCCTGACTCTTGAATTGCCGGAACTGAGATAACCACGTTTATGCATTAGCATGACGTATTGGTTAAAATTAGTTCTTCTTCACAAAAGTTTTGTGTTATACAACTCGGCATTACCTGCTGTTATTGGCTGCTGAGTTGAACGAACGATACGTTACTGTAAATTCTAACAGTATACTCTAAACTTTTCTAACTGATTATTTTAGGATGTAATAAAAGGAAAGCGTTGACCTTATATTTATCTTACTTGAATTCTTATAATACAATGTTTTTTTCCCTTTTCGCATTTTGCAGATTTAACAAGTTATATCTAAATGATAAAATAAATTGAACTGATTTTCTTATATGGATCCGATTCTCAATTTAAAAATTGGAAAACGCTTATCAGATAAATAAGGAAATTATTGGTGAGAAACTTGGAATGTTCCAGTCCTTCTGGATATACTCTACGTTCCCCCACATGGAGCCCCTGTGAACAGCTGTTGGCCCTTGGCGACCCCATCAATTAATTTTTACTGAATGTTATAATATGGCCCAAACTATGGACTCAGGGCATAAACACATTGTCAGTCGGCATTGTATAGATGTATAATGCATCTGTGCGTAATTTTTAAGACCAAACACAGCTGCGATGTGCAAAATTAATTTTGACACAAAAGGTAGTACCAAGAATTGATTGCCTATAATTAATAGAACAAATTCGCTCTTAATTTAACTTTTGTTTCTTTAGGTTTGTCAATTTTAGTTTTAACGTTCTCAATACACCATATTACAAAAAGAAATTACGCTCCGACACATGCATAATAGCAATTACCATTCTAATAACATTGTTAGGGCACGACAACGACATAACATACACAGCATATATGACGAATGTATACGTTGATGAGGGTTGAAGGCCTAAGATGGTTGAAGGCCTTATAAGGTCGATGGAATTAGATGATTGAAAACTGTAATTTGAGGTATATAGGCTGCAAGTGCTTAATCAACGTATAAGGGAATAACTCCAATGGACACAAATATATTATCGTCTTTATAGATGTAGACATTGAATTCGTGTATTTAGCTCAGTTCATCTGGCACTGTAGTATATATATATATATATATATATATATATATATATATATATATATATATATATATATATATATATATATATATATATTATTCTTAATTGGAGTCCCTCGTGTTACAGGAACTGCTCACCTTGGGCAAATATAGGTAATAGCGACTAACTTTATACACTCCCGTGATTACGTTGTTTCGGACTGAGCACATTTTACTTTATACTGATGTAGATAAAGTAATACAATTTGGCGAGAGCGTCTAATCTTAGATGGTACTACTTACCACAGCAAAATTAGGTCACAGTGGCTACTTTTCCAGCTCTAATGATTGCGTTAGGGTTTTATATTTTGATCACATCTCTGGCAGTGTTGTATGTACAGGCATGACATTTGATGAACTTGGTATTCTTTCTCAAAGGATACTACTCTTCACGGGGAGGAGCATATCACAGTGACCTACATTTTGCCCTTCCGACTTCGCAAGGTTTTGGAATATTTCACGGACGATACATATCAGTCCGTGGATATCTTATACAAAATGGCATGCTACTATATTGTATGATTACCAAAAAAAAAAGATCGATTTTCATTTCCTTTGCACAGTATATTTCATACGTTCGTTCACGTGCACTTCAGCTGCATATTATGTGGAATATTTAACTGTCACCTGCAATATTGTCTCTGCAAGGGGTCTTTAGTTGATGACAGTTTGGTGACAGCAGTATTGTGAGTCGTAATATCTGCATTTGTATTCAACTGAGCGTGTATCTTGCCTAGAACAATCGGACACAAATCGAAAAGAAAATTCATATAAATGTTCATTCTAATTTAGGTTTGGAATGCCAAAATCGTTGGCAGTTTTTGGAATCCGTATAATATGTAATCAAGCTTTAATTTTACCTATCGAATTACTGAGACCTATTATTTCTTTCAATGTCTTTTTCGTGATTTTTTTAATAACATAAATATGTAAATAAGAAAATCTTTTCTGAAATAAAGTACAAACTGACATTTGTAGCTAGCGAATCTCGTATGTACTCTACATTGATCGTTTTTATGCTGAAAAACGCAGTTTTCACAAGTAATAAGAAAGCGTTGCTCGTGTGAAGTAATCAAGGGAATAATAGTCACAACAACAAATACACGCTCGATATTGTTGCTGTTTTGGGTATAACGCCATTTTCAGCATATGATACCTGACGGCCAATGAAATTTGTGGAGGAAGAACCAAACAACCACTGGAAGCTAATGGCAAGCTTTCCCACAAAACCACATTGGCCGAGTCTGAGATTCGAACCCACGAGGAAAGAGGCGAGATGGCTGTGATCGGCAAAGGCGAGCACTTTATCCCACTCGGTCACCGGGATCCCTACATCGAAAATAGTAGATACACAATTATATTTAAATTATCCCAAATTGTAATGAAATATTGTGGAAAATTTTAATAATTTTACTTAAGTTGTCTACCTATTTAATTCCAATTTCTTTATTTTACTAACACCAATAGTAAGCTAAGCTACGCTATCTTGGAGAAATTCAGAATAGAAAATGATTGCTATTTTGGGTTCCCACAAATTAGAACGGTGAGAAGAAACTGAACCGTGAAAATTTGGTGTTATAATCATAAAGCTGCGAACTTAAATGACGGCCGTGTATCATCTATTTATCTTATAGGTATATCATTGACTGGAAGCTGATAGCAAGTATCCAAGTATAAAGTTTAGTAGAAACCTTTTTTCACATTTTGTAATGGAATTGCTGTTTTTTTTTAAATAAAAAATATTTGCCGGTTTACCTAACATAGGAGGTAGGCAGTCTTATATAGTATATGCGGATGACTTCGTATAATAATAATAATATTTTCGGTCTCGTTCTGCGTCTTTTGCGACAAAATATATTCAACTTACCAAGGATCTTAAGAGATAAAGAGTTTTTTTTTTTAAAAATGATATAATAAACGCTCCGTCGTGTGTTTCGCTAGGGTCGCGCGATTCACACGCGTCACTTTTCTAGACAGTATAACTTACATTAAATGGGTCATGGAATTATTTTAGTCTGGTTTCAAATGAAGTCAAGTAATAGCTTTGCGCGAGTATCATGACCATAAATGATATTAAGCAACATTTTCATGCATAAAATGTACTGTACATTTTAAGTCTATTCAGCAGGTCTGATATGTCATGCAGCAAGGTTTGTTTTGACGTATTTATAAAACAAACAGATGTTCTACAGCGTGCACACCGTGTGTCATCAAGTAACATGTCAAATAAATCAGTTAAAAGGGTAACAAAGATATTCAGGCAATACCTCAGTAGTAAAAAAGTCCATAACTAGCAAAACATAATCAAAATTAAAATAATTCAATTTAGAAATATATATTACATTTTGCTTACGAGCTAAAACTATTTCTTTATGGTCTGTTAGGAAGACAGTGAACAGTTGTTATTGTCTGTTTTATGATGTTCAGAAAATCCTAGGTGAAACTATTTAACATTGAAATTAGTCTTCCAACTCTACTAATATTTACTTTTTTTTATTAATCTTCCAACTCTACAAATTTTTACTTTTTTACGATTCTCTCAACCGTTCTGTATCCAGTTTTCAAATTTTCTTAGTTTAATATATTTAGTCTATTGAACGTCTCTAAAACTAGTTGGATCTTGCAAATCTTGCTATTTGATCTTGCTATTTGATTTTACTATTTGATCTTACTATTTGATCTTGCTATTTTTACTTGATCTTGCTATTTGATCTTGTTAGTGCTTCTCTTGGCATCACTAAGGCAATGTCAATCGTGCCAGTGGTTTCGCTTGATTTTATGAAAGCAATGCTTATCTTCTCAGTGGTTTCTAATGACTTTTTTGAAGTCATGTTGATCTTGTGATTGATTTCTCTTTACTTCAACAAGGTTATATTGATTTCCTCAGAGGCTTACAGTGACTAATCTAAATATATATTGATCTTGTCCGCATCTTATATTGACTTTGCTCGGCCAAGTTGATCATGGCGATAGAAGCTCATGGCCTTCATAAGACTTCGTCGATTTTGCCAGTGTCTTTTCTTGACTTCACTAAGGTTATATATATATATATATATATATATATATATATATATATATATATATATATATATATATATATATATATATATATATATATATATATATATATATATATATATGAGCTTAGACAAGGTTGGTCATGTTATTAGTTTATCTTATTTATCTTCGCCAAACATTATTCGTTTCATTATTGGTTTCTCTTGGCTTCATTTAGGATTTTTTGATGTCATCTGCGGCTTCTAATGCTTTGTTTGTTTCGTCATTGGCTTTTTGAAAAACACTTTCTTACGATATGCTGATTAGTCTATCCGGGCATTGAACTTTGTCAGTGGCTTATCTTGACTCTACTAAGGCTATGTTGATCTTACCAATGGCTTCTCTTTACTTCACTAATGCTAAGTTATCTTATCAGTATCTGCTCCTAACTTAGCTAGAGCTATCGTTATCTTGTCAATGGCTTCTCTTAGTTTCGCTAAGGATATGTTGATCTTGTAAGGGATTTTCATCTGCCTTACTAAGGTTATGTTGAACTTGTAAATTTTTTTCATTTGCCTCACTAAGGCTATGTTGAAGGGTTTTCTTCTGCCGTACTAAGGCTTTGTTGATCTTGTAAGGGATTTTCAACTACATCACTAAGGCTATGTTGAACTTGTAAAGGGTTTTCATTTGCCTCACTAAGGCTATGTTGAAGGGTTTTCTTCTGCCTCACTAAGGCTTTGTTGATTTTCTAAAGGTTTTTCAACTACATCACTAAGGCTTTGTTGATCTTGTAAGAGGTTTTCATCTGCCTTACTAAGGCTATGTTGAACTAGTAAAGTGTTTTCATCTGCCTCACTAAGGCTATGTTGAACTTGTAAAGTTTGTCATCTGCCTCATTAAGTCTATGTTGATCTTGTAAGGGGTTTTCATTTGCCTCACTAAGGCTTTTTTGAATTTGCCTCACTAAGGCTTTTTTGAACTTGTAAGTGCTTTTTCTTGACTTGAAATGCGGATTTTCTCAGTGGCCTCTCTTTCCTTTATATAGGTTTTGTTGATCTTTGCAGCAGTGTCTCTTGATTATCTTGATTATTCATCTTAATTACGGCCATGCTTATCTCATCAGTAGGTTTATCTTTACAAGATGATCCTGTAGGTGCATTTTCATGACTTTAAGCTGACCTTCGCATCTGTTCAGTCGCTTATCGTCAATTCGTTATAGCTGATCTTATATAAATGTAATTTAATTACTGCTATATTGATTTTGTTAATTGCTCGTCATGATTTCACTTAGGCTATATTGATCTTACTAGCTGCTTCTAATCTTATGTTGATCTCATTTAATTACTGCTATATTGATTCGTGGAAATAACTTTTCACGCCTTCAATTAGGTGATTTTGTTATTAGTTGCCTCTTATCTTATGTTGATCTCATTTAATCACTGCTATCTTAATCGTATCAATCCTTATCATACCTTCACTAAGGCAATGTTGATCTCATTAGATGAATATATCGACCTCACCAAGGTTATGCTGGTATTAACAGGATATGCTTGTATTAACAGGATATGCTGGTATTAACATGATTTTTTCTTGATTTCGTTCAGACTATGTTTACGTACTCATTTCTTGTATCTTCTTAAGGATATGTTGATCATATGAATTTCATCTCCTTTTTTGCTGGCTTCATTAACGTTATGATAATCTTGCCAGTAGCTTCTCTTAACTTCTCTTAGACTGTGTTTGTCTTATCAGGGGCAGCTCTTAAATTCATTGATGTTACGTTTGCCTCGTCAGCAGCTTTTCTTGACCTCTCCAATTCTGTCATTATCACCAAACGACAGTCGTCCGTCTGGAAATCTCTCTTGCATTGTGAGCGAACATAACAGAAGACTTTCTTAAGTATCTTTTTTTGTAATTTTCCAAGATTTATGGTGGCGCTCTATAGTTTCGTATTTAGCATAGAGTTAGAATTTTAAAGAAAAAGTATTTCCCCGGGTTTTCTCACTAGTTATCCTGGGTATTTAAAAAGAATTTTGTATATCTTAGGTATTGTTCAAAGAACTTTAATTCCCTTTATTTTGGTGTATAATTGATAGGTTTAATATGGATTATATAGTATACAGGTTGGCCTTACTACAGATGTGCACCTTTTAAAAAAGTGCTAGCTCCACTTGCTCATTTTCACTTCCCGAACTTCAGAGGTACATTGTTAAGAAAGAGCCGATAACTCCTTATTATATATATATATATATATATATATATATATATATATATATATATATATATATATATATATATATATATATATACATACATATATATATATATATATATATATATATATATATATATATATATATATATATATATATATATATATATATATACACATATATATATATATATATATATATATATATATATATATATATATATATATATATATATATATATATATATATATATATATATATGTATATATATATATATATATAAGGTCGCAGTCATTTTATTTAGCAGTGTACTAAGATCATTTACAATTTCCAAAAGTACAATGTCCAAGGAAATGTAAGCCTCATTACATGAAAGTAGCATATAGGTTTGCCAACATTCTCTCCACTGTGCATGTTTTAAATGCAAACAACTTAACCTTACATACTTCACTCTCTCTCTCAAAAGTACCTAATAACTGGTAAGCGCCACCTATGCAAAATTGCACAATGATCAATTTTACTACAATCCTTCGACGTCACATTTGTGCATGAGTTTAATTGTGTATCTTTAGAACCGGTATTCGTTAGATAAAGGGTCTTACTAGAAGGAGGTTATTCAGTGACGTCATCATTGAATACAATAATTGAATTTAGTGGTTATTTTTCGGTCCTTAATTATATTGCCCTTTCCGACACAAGTAGATCGAACAATGTAGACGAGTTTACTGAGTCACAAATAAAACTTTCAAATAAGAAATGAATGATATTAGCAATGTCCACAATAAACGGGAGAAATGAGATATTCAAGTTATTTAGGAGAAATATTCGCAACTTTTCATTATGATTCTAAACATTCCATGACAGAACAACACATATGCTGTTGAATGAGGACGCGTCTCTCTCTGCTCAAATAACAGACACGTGTGTTTTGTGTGGAAGTGTCACAACTAATAAATCCAGTCGATAATCAGCGGAATTTAGTATTATCGACCAAAACAAACCAACTCATTCATTTCAGACCAATCGGAAAAGCTGTTGCAGTGCGCATTCATTCACAATATGACTCTAAATTTCATTTCTAATTAAGTAGACCAAAACGACAATTCTTTTTTGAAACTGATCTCCAGCGCGCCACCAAGTTCAAAGGGCGCTGAGCGGTGCACATTAATATTATTATTGTGTATTGATGAATCTACAGTTGTGTGTTTATTTTGGAATATAGCATAAATTCAATTACTTTCTTTCTTGTAGTTTATTTTTATATTAAAACCTTAGATATAACAAGAAAATGAGTATATAATTAAAAGGTTAAAGCATTTGTGTGGGAAAATGTGAGCTCGTTTTCTCGGATGATAACTTAACTTCATTCCCACAGGACGTGCAGTATCCATCCGAAAAAAAATGTTCATATTTTTCCATGTAAATGCAGTAACCTATAAATGGAAATTAAATTGTTACATACATACATACATACATACATACATACATACATACATACATACATACATACATACATACATACATACATACATACATACATACATACATACAGACAGACAGACAGACAGACATACATACATACATACATACATACATACATACATACATACATACATACATACATACATACATACATACATACATACATACATACATACATACATACATACATACATACATACATACATATGTGTATTCGTGCATCTATTATGAAAGCAGCAGCTTAACTAACTAGCTAGCAATTGTGCACTCAGTAGTGGATATAATCACGACAGCCAAGATTACTTGTGTAGTGCATTTCATGCAATGCACAGCAAGTTACTTGATTTAATGTCTTTCATAAATAAACATGATGAAATTGCAATGCAAATCTTTGATACTGAATTACAAAGACAAGGTCGAGGATAAATTTGTCATGCAATATCAGATTGCACATGTTTAATGTCAGCATTTATTGAATGAATTATCGTTGTGCTTAAATCTCCTTACATAATAGCATCTGTTCGGTGTATGCACGATTTGCGTGCATAATGTTATTTTCCCGATCGACATAAATAAAATACTGCAAAAGATCGAATTTGAAAATGGAGAGAGGGATAGAAAGGAGAGGGTAATATTAAAATGGAAATGAGAAAATAGTGACGCACATCAGTTAACATTTAAATATCACTTTTTTAGCATTGCCCGAAACACCACACGTTTAATATAAATTTAAGAACTACATACGATGAACCAGGGAAAGCTTTGAAATGATATATATATATATATATATATATATATATATATATATATATATATATATATATATATATATATATATTGTTGTTGTTGTTGTGCTTAACGCCATTTTTCAGCACACGATAGGCTATTCATGGCGGCCATTATTAATGGTGGAGGAAGAAACCGGGAAATCACCGAAAAGAACCACCGACCCACGAGAAGCTATTGACAAGCTTTCTCACATATCCACATTCGCCGAATCCTAGACTCGAACACACGCAGAGGTGAGATGGCAGTGATCCGTAACGGACAGCGCTTTAGACCACTCGGCCACTCGGAGCCCCTATATATATATATATATATATATATATATATATATATATATATATATATATATATATATATATATATATATATATATATATATATATATAGTTGATGTTACTGCACATATTAAAGTCTCTTTTATACCCAGATCATGCATTGATATTTATACAGCATCTACTACTAGAAAGATTAGGAAAAACTAAAAAAAAAAATTCCTTTTTCTTTTCTAAGCAGCCGACATTTCAGTTTTTACCACCTGAAATCGCAGATAAAAGTTACTCGTAAATAAATACACATAAAAAAATAATCAGAGACAGATAAAAAAAACCCTATCAAGTACTGTGTAGGCTGACTTCGTAAAACCATTGCAGTATCTAGACAATTTAAAAAATAAATAAATTGACCACATTGTGCTTTTGAAAATACTATAAAACGAAAGAGACATCCGCCCCTGTACTTTCAAAGTTTTGTACAATAATATAGGTTGATCGGTTAAATCTGTGCAAATCGATAACATGGTAAGCCAATAAAAGGACGATTGATCCCAGAAACATCTATCCAATTGCATTTTACAACCAAAGTTCTAAATGCAATTAAAGTTGTTCATCATTAGTTGTCTATATAATTAGAATCGTATTTGCTCAGACATTTATAGAATTCAAGCGAATCGTATGATTTATCAATTGGTGTTAACGTGGCGGTAGCTTGTGATATTATTGTCGTTTTTTTAGTTCTATTGATTCCCTATCATTGTATTGATTTATTTAATTAAATCGATAACAGAAACACATGTATGGTGTATATTTGTGACTTAATTTAACCAAAAATATACCCAGATGGACATCATGGTTTTCATTCTCTTTTAATTAAAATTTGTCCATGTTGTTGTTTTCACTTAATCAGAGATATAAATATACAAATAACATTAATAGTAAATATTCACACCATGGACAATGAGAGGGCATTCTAATTCTGTATTAACCTTGTGTCAAATAATTGTCATAGTTGAGAGCCATGATATGAACAAGTGTTGATTGGCCAATTGCGGTCATGTGATGTCAAAGGACACTATAAAAAGGGTGTGCAGGTAGCATATTGTCATATAACTGTCAGATCGTCAAAGTATAAATATCGTTAAAAGCACGAAACTGGGGCAACACATTGAATAAATGGGCCAACATAAAGTCATTAAAAATACAAAGCTTAATTTTTAAATACTTACATAATGTGTGGTTGACAGGAGAAGTAGCAAAAAGGATGAACATAATTAGATTAATTCCAAAATGTCCTCTTGGCAAAAAACAATCTTTACAAAAAACTGTTATAACCAAATGTAATTAAAAAAAATACAAAGAGAGCAAATTATCCAATTAAGACAAAACTGTATATCAAAATAATACTCTTATATTTGGATGCAAAATTGGAAAGAAAAAAATTAAAATAGATAATAAACTGTATAATAGATACAAGGAAGCAATGTGGTCAAATTATAGTAATACATAAATAACGCTATAACACGTCTTCAAAAATAGGAAATTGAATTTTTCCCCACTAAATTTACTAATCAACTATTAGACAAGGAATCTAAATAACTAATTAAATTAAAGTAACATATACTGTAGGTTTTTTTTTTCTTTGGTGGGAGTAGTTAGGAAAGGATAGGGAACCTACACATGTATGAAGTAGGAGACAGAAATGCCACCAGGCGATACCACAAGGCGCTAGGCGAAGTGGGAAGGCTGGTGGAGAAGTCTCTGAAAAAATGCAGGACATGGACTTACAATACAAAAATACATGGGAGTCTCTATTCTATATTTATATTGAGGATTCCATGATTTAGAAAGGGACTAACAATATTTTGTATTTCGAATTCGATATTTGACATTTTGGAAATTTTATATTTGGATATTTATAAATTTCTTTATGGAGAGCATGGAGTTAGGCCTGGTTGTCGACAAGATAAACGTGTCAGATTAGTAAAGACTCGTGGCTTCTTGCAAACCGGTTTTATTACCAGCCTCCAATATTCAAAAATACACATGAGAAATGACACATAAATAAGCTATCATCAAAACATAAGACTTTTATTTATTTCAACAAAATCTTACACCATTTCTCATGCGAATTCTAAATTTTGAACTGAATTAAAATAAAACAAATAATTGAATATCATTTAATAACTTGTGAATAATTAGGTTTTAATTTGACGTCCTTACATAAACACAAACGTAGCATACATACAATATAGCAATACACATATAGCATAGACAGGATGTAGGTGACCCCTTAGGCAAGGGTCACGTGACATAAAAGGATGCCTTTGCTCAATCTGATGATTAAAATCGGAAAGAGTAGTCACCCTTTAGATACACTAAGGAAAGAGAAATACCCCATTTCAAAATTTGGGTTTTCTAAATTCTTTCATAATTATTAAACATTTGCAACACATAGAGGGCATACAATAACACAAAAAACCTTTTTATTTGGCTAGGGGGAAATCTGTATGGTGCCGCCCCCCCCCCCGAAAAAGAAAGAATATCTGCCCTAAATAGAATTTCATTGGAAGTAATGCTTCATTGTTACATAATCGACATTTAATTTTTCTTTAACAGACGAAAATTGCACAATAAGTGACAATTATCTAATCTCAAGTAATTTGAGGTAGATTTTATAAATGATTAACCACGTAATTTGACTGCCGTTTTATAATTATTATGTAGCAATTATGTATAAATCTGCCAATCATGTAAATATGGTGGAATAATTAAGGAATAATCAAGTTGTATATCATAATTTTGACTTTTAACATTTAGATAGATGACTTTGAATTTGTTTATTATCTGAAATTAATAGGATGCCCTGAGTAACCGAGTGGTCTGAAGTGCTCACCGTTATGGATCATTGCCATCTCACCTCTGTCTGCGTGGGTTCGAGTCTCGGGTTCGGCTAATGTGGGTATTTGAGAAAACTTGCCAGTAGCTTCTCGTGCGTCAGTGGTTCTTTCTGGAGTTTTCCCTGGTTTTTCCTCCACCATTTATACTGGCCGCCATGTATAGCCTATCTTGTGATGAAAAACTAACCCAAAGACAACAACTGAAGTTAATAGTGTTGTCACTAACACTGATTATATATATATATATATATATATATATATATATATATATATATATATATATATATATATATATATATATATATATATATATATATATATATATATATATATATATATATATATATATATATATGGCGTCACGTTGCTAAGTCCCAGCTATAAAGTCATGCATAAGCAATAATATTACTGCAGCATTGTGTTTGATCCATAAACATTGCCGCCGGGCTAATGTTAATTTCTTACGCAAGGTTGCATGACCGACCGAAGACCCTGAATCTTGAATAGGCTCAGGCGATACATCGCACCATTTCACACCTATGTGGTACAGTTCAAAGTGATAACTGCGGGGTGAGCGGAGCGTTTGCTCATTCGTTCCCATATTAACAGACACGAGATTGACATTGTCCGCTAAGTTTGATTTGATCGGACCACAGCGATATCCAATCGGAATTTAGATAGAGGGTGTGATTACCATGCAGACCGATTTATAATTGCCAGAACTCTAAGAAAAAAGATTTACTTTTACCTAAACAGACTTTTCGAGCAATAGGATTGCTCCGATAGAGACTTGTAACTTGGCGATAAAACTTAGAGGTACATTCTACGGAAAGACAAAGCTTCGAAAAGGTCAGCTATTTGCTCGCTTTTGCAGAATAATATGGCATCATACTTATATTTATTTGTAGTATGTATACTTAATTAGTAGCATCGATTAGTATGTAGAATTACCTTTCTAGTGTTTCATTTACATGCATATTTGAGAAATAGGCTTGAGTATTACGTAGAGATTTATGTAGATTGTTAGCTTGTAGTCAGAATTAATTTCGTAATTCGCTGATAGGTTACTTTGTAGTAAACCAGTACATTTATTAATGCGTTATGTAGAAAATGTACACATACTTGAATTGTGAATTTGAAAAATGGTTGAAGTATGTAAAAATGGTTATCATGGATGTATGCTTATCTCAGAGCATGGATATTTGACTATTTGTGTACTTTGTATGATTGTAAGATAAATAAATGCGTCTGATTATTGCGATATTGCATAGTGTAACGGGATTAGGAATATGTACTGATGTGACAGATTTTATTGATATACGAATAGGTAGTAATTGATACCGTGCTGTATTATGACGTTTGGGTATGGGTATCTCGATGTGAATGAATGCGTGACCGAATAAATTTAATTGTCGTTATTTGATGATCGGCTATGTGTAGTGTGAGATGAGAGGGCTAAGAAAAAATAATGTACCGTCCTTGTGTTTCCACCGCTTTTTAGGAGACAGAAAACTTTCGGTTTAATTGAGTCCCGAGTCGAACAATCTAAGTCGACAGAAGTCTAGTCGGTGAGGAGAAGGTGGAGGAGGAGGAAAAGGAGTCTGGAGGAGAAAGTGGAGGAGGAGGAGTACAGAAAAGTTGAGGAGGAGGAGAAGTAATTTTGGAGAAAGTCGGAGAGGAAGAAGAAGAGAATGAATTTGGATAAATAGGAGAGAGAAGAATACCACCGATAAGTAGAATACAAGGACAGGTGGAAATCGATCTCAAACTGCCAATTAAGTGATGCAATAGACTATTAAAAGGTCTAGCGGAAGACGTGTAATTGGAAATTTCAATCGTTTGACTATTGAATTGTTATTCATTGAATTTCAGCCTTTATGTCTATTTAACCATTTAACTAGGGACTCAGAGCTTTACATCTATATTTCACTAATTTAACTCCCAACCAAATTCTAGCCTGGTTGGGACTTCTACAACAAATAAAATGTTCAGAGCATCCCACCCCAACAATAATAATCCCCCATATATTACAACCGTGACACACACACACACACACACACACACACACACACACACCCATATACATATGGTACATTAGTACATTTGGAAAGTCAAACTATAATGTTAGGCGAAAGTTATAATTGCACGACTCTAATTTTTCTTGTCAAGATACCTAGTCAGTTTTGTAGCGAAGATTTTAAAATATAAATGTTATAATAAACAAAAGTACACGAGGAAAGATAGAAACGCCTGTCCAACAGTTCTAAAAGTTAGTTTATATATTATCCCACATAATGCTGCTATTCTTTTCTTGGAAAGCTCCAAACAAATTGTTGAAATTATTTTTCATGGATTGTTTAACTTTTTTCTACAAATGGCTCTCTACTACTTTTAGAGTTGCCACAACCACAATATTTGTTCATCAAACAGCTCCTCTTAACATTTTGCAAAATTTGCTTAAATTTGCAAAAATTCATGCAATGAAATCTAGTTGTAATATCATAGCAATTGCGATTTATTATTTTTTTTTATCAGATGGAAATTTTCTTTTTAATGTTGTCTTTAACGCTACACACGAACTCTGTTTTTGTTTGCACTTTTAAACATTTTCAAACAATTCTTTCAATATTACTTTATGTGTTGCATCTGTTTCTATGGTGATATCTTTCTTATATTTTCTCTATGTTTGTCATACATGTCTGACTCCATATGTTCTCTCACTGATTCAGGAGCTCTTACACAATGTACCTAACTCTTAATAATGGTCTTTCGTGTTAGCATAAAAACATCCCTCCCTCAGGGGAAGAGCTCTAATTTAATTCTTTCTTAGTGACTTGCTAGCTAAATGTTAATTTTTCACAATTGTCTGTCGTTTCTTAGAAACTCTTACTGGATGGATTTATACAATATAAGTTCTAGAAAATGAAAACGTCTGCTTGGAGGTTTATCAAATGGTGTTAAACATTAAGATCATTGCTTGAGTTTTGCTGCTATTCGATTATACAACTTTGATGTCAAATTTTAAATAAGGCATAATCAATTAATATTGTATATCAGTTATATTAGCTTTTGTTGTTTAAGAAATTCGCTTTAATCATTCAAAAAGATGCAGATTGATACGTTTGTGTCGTAGTTCAAAATTCCTCGATTGATAAATTACCATCAAGACCATCGTCAATCTTTTTTTTTTCATCTGTAATTCGTTCCCCGTAACTCTCAGAATTATAAGACGAAACACATGACAATTAGTTAGACCCATTGGTGCCGTTTTTATGTTATTGAAATGGATAAAGGAAGGTAATTGCTACACTGATTCTTTGCCAGCGTTACCAAAACAACAAGTCTGATTTAACTGAGATCATCAAAATTAAAGAGAAGACAGAAAACAAAATAAATGCCAAAGGATGAAAAGCAACTTGAAAATGTGTTGATTTTCACAGAAAATACAGCATCGTCCTTTCCTCTTGAAGTCGTATAATAAAAGCACAGCTTCAAAATAAATACAATGCAACTGATAAGGAATTAAACAAAATGGAAGAGAAACATCAAAGACCCCCCCCTAAAGCTTCTTCCAGTGCAAGATAAGCTAAAAATAAAAGCTATTTTCAGATATTATCGTTTTATCATTAACATTACTGATTCGTAAAGCTGAAGTTATAAACATAAATTCCATCAAATTAAACAGGTTTGAAAGCAGTTTTAAAAACGCAACAGACCAAAAACAAAAGACAAGATAATAAAAATGAATTTATGACTGATTCTTTGTAATCAATGTATTTTTTCTGGAGTTATGGCTGCAAGAGCTGCTGTTGTTTTTTTTTTCTGGAGTGCCTACTATAGACACACACACATACACACAAACACACACACACACACACACACACACACACACACACACATATATATATATATATATATATATATATATATATATATATATATATATATATATATATATATATATATATATATATATATATATATATATGCCATGGAATTTGTTATTGTACTCAGAAAGATCTCGTGTTTTATCAGATACTTAGTTGAAAACTGGCTAAATCAAATTAAAATAATCAACACCGATTTTTCAAATTACATATTCTTTGGTTAATAAATAATATTTATCTGTTTATCTGACGCGCACGCGCGCGCTCGCGTGTGTGTGTGATTTGGATTTTTAACGTAGCTTTAACGTAGCTTTTTCAGTCAGATAGCAACGATGTCTGCAGTGTGACCGTTTATAGTGATGTCTAGAACTGGGGTATGCAGCATGATGTCTCACCCAGTCCCATTATCCTGACATCTGGCCGACCAGTCCTAAAACTAACCTCTCAATGTAGAGTACCTATCATTATTAGAAGTCTTTGGTATGACCCAGTCGGGGTTCGAACCCACGACCTCCCTATCTGAGCGGACGCTCTAACCATTAGGTCAACGAAGCGGTATTTATCTGAAATCAGATTATCACTAAAATGACGTATTAAAAATAATACATTAAAATAATAAGGAATAAAAAATATGTGTTATAAATGATATATTTCAAAATAATGAAATAAATTAATTGCATGGTTATATATGATGCTGCAAATTGTGTACAAACATAATTTTGACCGAAACGGAATATAGTTACTTTTTGAGCTATGGTGTCTTCATTTGATCAACATTTCTATACAAGAAGTCTTACAGCATAAATTCTTTTTGTTCAGAGACTACAGTCAAATTTTGATAAATCCTAACGTCAAAATCAGCAAACGGTTAGAATTACCTACTAGCGTTACCAGTGCATTAATGCGCTGTTTCTAGCAGACGAATACGAGAACTTAGACAATGCGAAGACGAAGGTAACTAACGTGGCCAAGTCAGATTTTAGATATTTATTATGTGGGATGGTTATAGTATAAAAATACAATTACGTCATAATGACCTACGTCAGGACATCAGGTAGAAAACGTTTTATAGAAAACAATGTGCTACCAGTAATTATGAGAGAAGAAAAATATTCGAAAAGGTAAAACAAAGCAAAATAAATGAACTTTTAACGATGTTGAACAATCCATTTGAGTACAATGTCTGGGACACCGCTCCGGTGGCCTAGTGGTAAGAGCGTCCGCATCGGATGCAAGATCTCGTGGGTTCGATCCCCGGTCGAGTCATACCAAAAACGTACAAAAATGGACTAACAGCTGCCTCTCATGGCATTGAGAATAAGGAGGTCAGTGTTAGGACTAGTCTGCCTGGTGTCAGGATAATGTGAATGGGTGGGACATCATGCTACATGTCTGCGGCATAATGCCACAGTGCTAGACATCACTATAAACTGCCACACTGCAGACATCGTAGCGATATGGCTTAGAAATTGTTAAAGCTACATTAAAAATCAGAATCACATCGCATCACAAGATCTGAGTAAAAATATGGCAGATGCGTTTGTGTTACCAACTAAATAACGTTTGTTACGATAACAACGCAAATCTCATAACAATACGGTCTAAATTAAATTCATACCGGAATGTCGTAGAAAGAACATAAATATACATGCTATATTTTAGATCACCTTTTCACAAAGTTTTTACTGATCTCTTTACAAACCTTCTGTTCATCTTTGGCAGTCCTATGGGAAGAGAGAATATTTCTACAATTAGAAAAAATACATTATTATTATGTGTAACCTACATAATTCACCTTTAAAAAATAATGATACTGATATTATTTTAATAATACAGAATATATTATCTTTATTATAATCACTTATGTCGCAAAACTGGATAATTTATGGCACTTTGGATGTCACCTGTCTCAACAATAATACATAACGTGTATATATATATATATATATATATATATATATGTATATGTATGTATATATATATATATATATATATATATATATATACATACATATACATATACATAGTTGTTTATATATGACTATTTCCTTATAAGTCACGAGTATTCATTGTATCGGCGAAATTTATTTCCATCAGCTCATATTTTATCCTTTTTTTTTCTTGCGTGCACTTTTCATCTGTTTAACAGAGCACAAAATTATTAACGACACTGAAAACAATGTCTTTTAGAAAACTTGACCCCATATAATCACCTTCAGTTTTAAATCCAAATGATATAGAACGTAAAAGTTATAAAGTGAATAATCTGTTTCTTACGTGCACACAAGGGACACTTTATTGTTCTTTTTTCTCCACTTTTACTATCCTAAGTGATGGTTATGATTCTTATTCACGTGGCATTTATTTTGTAGGCGCGAAATATCGCGTCACGGTACCTGTAAATCAACCTCTAGAATATCATCAAAATTTTCATCACTTTTCCAAGATATTAGATTGTCTTTTTCAAATTAATTATTTTGTTTCATGTCCACCTAAAATCCTTGACAGATACGCATTGTCGGTTCATAAAGGGTGTTAGCGTGAATATTTCACAATGAATAACCTTGACCTTGACCTTGACCTATTATATTAATAAGCATCTCTCATTTCACTAACATGTCATTATTTATAATTTCTCCTCTAATTGCCGATTATATAATCAAGAGCACATAATAATCTTTAATTCTAATTCCACTTGATTTATTTTGAAACTAGCACCGTCAGATACTCTCTGTGATCAGTAATAATTTGTAAAATCTAGTTTGGAATTGTTCTTGACAGTCATAAATTGATATTACCAGTCATAAAAAGTCACACAACACTCAAATATCCGTCGTCGCATAAGAATGATCTGAATTATCAAAAAATGCCAATTCTTAAACATTTCATGGCATATTTTGCAATCTGAAATTTTCGTGATCCTCGGCGACTGTAATAACAATTTTTCATTTTGAGTAAAGAATTTGAATACTGAATGTTTTCAAATTTCTTATAAACATTATATTGTATAAACGAAAATAGATTGAAGATTTCGTTTATTTCTAACGAGACTAAACAACGAGAATTAATGCCTTAAAAATGTAAATTAGATTTATGCCAGAATGATTTACGGAGGTAAAATCTAATGTGATTCTAATGTCAAGCTCATGTATTAAAACTACACGTAACACAAACGTGTATTGGTATATGTTTTGAGTGTAAGAATATTAGTAAAAATAAAGTGATACACAAAATTCGAGCCATGCATAGATGTATAATCCTCATGAAATCTACGTGGTCTTAATTGGATGTAGCATTAGTATAAGAGAAAATTATTACAGGTGAATTTGTACGTTCATTTAATGCTTACAGAAATGTAAATTTCGTAATGATTACATAACTGAAATAATATTAATATAATAAACGACCACATTTATTGATGGCCAAATAAAATAAAACGAACGAAGATAATTAGATAATTATTAGGACTTTTAAAACATCTTTAGAATAGAAAATAATTTGTTTTAAAAAAATGTTGAAGTAACCGAAAAAATGAAATTTCTGCAAAGATTTATAATTAATTTAATGAAAAGAAATATATCTTATATAGCAGTCCATAGCGTTTCAAATGTAGTCATTTGTCTGGTCTTTTTCGTTTTCGATCATTCTATTTATAAAAATATAAGCCTTGTAACAACCATTTGCAACTATACAAGTCGATTGGGAATGGCATTACTTTGTGTATATGATTTAAGCAAATTTTAAATTTAATTTAAACAAAAATAATAAAATCTTCACTTTTGAAGTAATTTTTGTTTGAAAGTAATTATATAAATGCCATCGACGAAGACACGTCGACATGATAAAGCAATGAAGATTATGGCAGAGTATAAAGTTCTTACTGGAATAATATCATTAGTCTAATGTTGATTTGGAACGTTTGATAAATTAAATTGCTGATATAAGAATTACTAAACAAAAGCAAAAGTACAAATTGGTTCAAGAAAATTTAAAGCTCTTCCAGGACTCATTGAAACCAATACAAATTTGTCAAGATGAAGCACTCAGAAGTGTTCTTCATGATTATGAAAAATTAACTGGAATAACAGCAAAATTCCCTAAAACACCTGGTGAACTTGAAAAAAAAATGAAATTACCATGATCAGAAAAAATAAACTTCAAATATTGCTGGTGGACTATACTTTTGAAGGGTTTAATAATACATATAAAGTTAATCTTCGTATTCATCAGACTCAGTCTTCATCAGACTCTGTATTCATCAATTTCCGTATTCATCAGGCTCCGTATTCATCAGACTACGTATTCCTCAGACTCTATTCATCAAGCTCCGTATTAATCATGCTCCGTATTCATCAGATTATATTCATCAAGCTTCGTATTCATCAGACTCTGTATTCATCAGACTCTATTCATCAAGCTCCGAATTCATCAGGCTCCATATTCATTAGACTCTATTCATCAAGCTCCATATTCATCAGGCTCCGTATTCCTCAGACTCTATTCATCAA
This sequence comes from Potamilus streckersoni, assembly GCA_016746295.1. Lineage (NCBI taxonomy): Eukaryota > Metazoa > Mollusca > Bivalvia > Unionida > Unionidae > Potamilus > Potamilus streckersoni. The sequence goes on from JAEAOA010001693.1 coordinate 74,361, forward strand.
GATCCATATTCATCAGGCTCCGTACTCATCAGGCTCTATTCATCAAGATCCATATTCATCAGGCTCCGTACTCATCAGGCTCTATTCATCAAGCTCCGTATTCATCAGACTCCGTATTCCTCAGACACTATTCATCAAGCTCCGTATTCATCAGGCTCCGTATTCCTCAGACTCTATTCATCAAGCTCCGTATTCATCAGACTCCGTATTCCTCAGATACTATTCATCAAGCTCCGTATTCATTAGGCTCCGTATTCCTCAGACTCTATTCATCAAGCTCCGTATTCATCAGACTCCGTATTCCTCACTCTTTATCAGGCTCCGTTTTCATCAGACTTCGTACTTATCAGGCTCCGTCTTCATCACTCTGCGTCTTCATCAGACTTTGTATTCATCGGCTCCGTATTCATTAGACGGCATATTCATAAAATGGATATTCGTCGGACTGCATATTCATTAGACCCTCAACCTGAATGCACGCTCCTAACTCAAATTTGGATTCACTGAATGCAGCTGTACTTGATTTTGTTGTCGTTATCTTTCATCAAATACTCCCAACATTTAACAAAGTTATTCTGCTGAATAAATCACAACTTTGAAAACTCTCATAAGTAAATCAGTTTGTTCACTATTGAAAACCAAACACACAAATGATCTCGGGGGTGCGATCGGGTTGAGGAGCATAGTGAATACATAGACAAGGGTAGTTCACAATGCTTCTTTTTAAACTGAACTGTAATAATTGCAGGAACTAAATGATTATGGGATGTTTTGACTACTTTGTGTAGTATAAGCGGGTGAATTAGTGCGATATTAAATTAATATGATAAATTAAATTACGAATACCGCCAGTGAAGGTGAGGTTTTAAATAATGAAAGATAAGACAGGCTCAGGTTCAAAATCACGCATTATGACGAGCTTGACGGCCCATGTGATAATTTATGCCAGTTAGCAAGCTTTAGTTTCGCAGCCAGGACAGACATCAGAACAAAGACAAATTAACGTCTTAGATAATAGCAAGATAATACTGGGCAAGGTGTTTATTTAGTGAAGACCCTGAAAGAATTTTGTTAATGAGATAATGTTTAAAATGCAATTAAATGACGAATGAAACTGGCACCACGCTCATCCGCACAAGGTCCAAATAAGATAAATTTAACAGAGTTAATAATTGATTAACTACATGATATCTTTACTCACTGTAGCTTATAAGAGCGTGTGACTTAAACGAGTAATCAAACAAGAATCTACGTATGGAACGTTTAACAAACATGATTGATATATGGGTCTATCTATCTATCAACACGGATGATCAATGTACAGAATTTAAAGAGATACGAATAATGCGTGATCTATCTATCATCAAGTATATCAAAGTATAGAATTTATAACCAAGAACGAGGTAAGATTCTGTCACCCAAGGTGATCAAGTTAAAGAAATTATTTAAAAAATATGAATGGGATAGTGTTGCATGCAAAAGCAGGATATATTTATTATTGATTGTCACTCATACGGTGATTTTGAATTGTTGATTTAACAAGGGACAAAGTATTTTCGGTTCCAAGGCTCTCATCGAATGGCCAAGGTACCACCAAGCATGACACTCCATTCTCGGTCTGCCAGGAATCCCTCGAGAACCTCCTTATTTCCGGTAGTCCCGTTTGTCCCGAAGCTTTGGTACCTCAATAACTTGAAACAGAAGAAAGACAACATAAAAATGCAATATAACCGATAACTATCGTCAGACTGCAAAAACATATAACAGATTAAAGAGAAGTGGAAACAACTAATCAGTTAAGAATTTGGTCAGCACATAAAAAGAAATATAAATCTTAATATATTATTATCACAAACAAAATAAAACGGAACAGCTTCCATCTGCAGAGCGAAGATTATTTAACACATAAAGAAAAACAAGAATTAAACGGCTATGTACAGCCAAGAGGTGATGTACAGCCAAAAAGCCATGAACAGCCAAGTATGTATGTATGCATGTATGCATGTATGCATGTATGTATGTATGTATGTATGTATGTATGTATGTATGTATGTATGTATGTATGTATGTATGTATGTATACGTTCCCATTTTAAAAAATAGGCGATTGAAAAAATAAAAAATATTTCCTAAAACATTGATTCACTTGCATGAAATTGTAACAACATAATGTCGAATTCTTAAAAATCGTTTATTTTCTATATTTTTCTTTTTATACTGACCATAAATGAACAAGTCAATACTTATTTGCACAAGTAGATCTTGGATATAGAGATGAACAAGTCAAGAACTCTTTGTACATTCAGAGGTTGGGTATAGAGACGAATAAGCCAAAAACTCTTTGTGCAAGTAGAGGTTGGGTATACAGATGAACAAGCCAATACCTCTTTGCACAAGTAGAGGTTGGATATAGAGGTAAACAAGCCAAGACCTCTTTGTACAAGTAGAGGTTGGATATAGAGATGAATAAGCCACGACCTCTTTGCACAAGTAGAGGTTGGATATAGAGATGAATAAGCCACGACCTCTTTGTACAAGTAGAGGTTGGATATAGAGATGAACAAGCCAAGACCTCTTTGTACAAGTAGAAGTTGTACATACAGAGCTTTGTGATGTAGATACAACATAAACAAGATGCATATCCTATTGGAATGAAATTGCAACGAACAAAGAAAAGTGCAAACATGAAATTGTTTGAACCATACATGTGGGCGAATACATACAGAAAATATGTTAAATGTAATAAAGAGAATTAAGAGTTCTTCAGTTGTTTGCAACTGTACAAAATGGGGAGAATTACACACATGGAAAACTTGATTAGACGTTGCTACAGTAAATGAAACATACAGACCAAATTTAACTGTTTATTTCTAAGCATTTGTGCTCATTTCCCGTATATACTTTTATACCTAATATCAAACTAAATTTGTAATTTAAGACCTAAAATACAAAATTGAAAAGCATGTAAAGGAATCAGGGTACTAATTCTGTTCCCATAGTAAATCTGTGCAAACATCAAGATATTAAAATATTCAATAACTTAAAATTTTGGAGCGCTCATGACCAAGCTTATATTTATCAGTATAGATGAGACCTGGAAGTCAGCTTCTGTGCAGAGGAAAGGATATGAGCCGCGGTATTTTCTGGACCTGCATATGTTTGAAACATGTGCTTTCAATTCCGAACCAAAGAGTCAGGTGCTAATTTTAGCAATGAGTGTTCCAAACTCAAGACATTTAAAGGAACGAAATTCCATCAATAAAACAATGCCTCTATTTTTATTCACTTTCATCTAGGATAAGGTCTCAACAGATTTTTTTCCTAAAACATAACTTACATTATTATAATGTCAAAAGGCACACGTTATTTGATTCTAACCTGAAGAGAATCCATAACTTAACTCCATACACGAACTAATGGTCTCACTCCTTGTCCTAAATATGTTATTTTGCTAATTAGCGATTCATTGACTTAAATTTCCAAACACAAGTAGAGGTTGGATATAGAGATGAACAAGCCTGGTCACCCAAACCGGTATGTACTCTATTTAATGTTCTCATATTTCTAGGGTGGTTCCCATTTTTCAATACAATTAGTACCGTGTGTCCTAAAAGGTTCTTTTAAGCTTTTTCTTAAACTGATCATTGCCAACGTGTTATTTTGTTTTCGTTTTTCTATTAAAAGAGCCAATTTTTATTGAATCTTTCTTCAATATTCAGATTGCGTTTAATTTTGATATCGTTAAAATTTAACTTTTATTTCACTTTATACCTTTAACTTCCACTTCAATTCCAAAAAGGTGATTTCTTCATAATTTATAAATATTTGTTAATACATAAAATATTGTTTTATTTAATCTTTTCATGCTAACTAATTGACCTAATTCTTTCTACGAAAGAAATAGTAATTAATGTGGGCTTTGACCTTGACCGCCATATATGACACATGCATTTGGTATCCGTCGTGATGTTGGGTCACGCTGGCGCCATACATAAAGTCATCAACTGATTCTCCTTTATGTCTGCCTTTTCATCCCATACCGGTAACTTTTTTTTCCATTATATTTTATCTGAGCGTTGCCAGAGTTTGATCAAAGCGACGAGTAGCAGCTAATCGTTTCTTTATGTCTGCCATATGGACGTAAATTGTCCCGATTTGAACTCTATGTCGCAAGAACATTAAAACTGTTTGCCATTTTGCTGTTTCTGGGGTTTCTGGTTACATTCAAAAGTTTAATGTGAGAGATGTATATTTTATTGAGAATTTATAGCCGAAGAAACGTTGTGTTTTTTCAGTTGAGAATACATATCGTACTTATCGCATTCTCTTCTCGTGCTTTATAAATGTCTTGGAAGACCTCACAGTTAAACGCTGTCTTGTAAAATCTTAAACTATTTTATTTATTGAAAGAAAGGAAAATAAATATTGATTGATTGAGGAATGAATGCACTGATCACTCAATAAATCAATCAATCAGTCAGTGAAAGATCAATCAATTTATCAACCAATCACTTATTCGCGTACCTGGACGTACCTGGACGTCCATTTCATACTGAACTTATGCCCTGCTCTCTACAACACACACGCCGCAATTTTTGCAATTGCTGTACCAATGCTTTTTATCTGCATCATCCATTACATATACTTAATGTCATTGTAGGTCATCCACTTATCACAGAAATAAATTGACTTTGATATTTGATCACAAAATCTGACGACTCAGCACTATGCTAATCTAATTTGTGACAAAAGAGATGAAAATATCTTATCAGTGACCATCATTTATTCCACTCACCCAACTACATACCCCCATTCACACCGCCTTGACTTGACTTAATAGTGTTTAACGTTGCATTTGCACCTGGATGCTTTACGACTGTTTAAAGCCCTTCGAAGAACACCCCCCCCCCTGAGATGGCAGTATATGGGACCCCATCAACAATCAAATAAAAATAAGCTATCCCCCACCCCTTTTCTATCCCAGGGGGCGGCTTTCAGGGCATTACCTTTCTGTGCGGCTGGTCTTGGCGCATTCTTTCCATGCAATCCACATCATTAAGTGTCAACGGTCAACTGGTCAAACGATCCGATAACACCCAAGCTCTAGGGTGTCTACGCCCAAGCACTGGGGCACAGAGAGCTCCACACCGTCCTTTCCAGACAAATATATTCTGTTCCATCCACAACAATCGCGCCCTCCCGATGTTTCAAAGGATCATATTCCCTAGTCCTGTAGATCTATGTAACAACCATGTGTTTATCCAGTTGGGTAATTAGTACATCTGATGGAGTTGTCGTTTACTTAGACCGTTAGTAAGGTGAATATTCAATGTGTTTCTGTGTTTATAATTTTTAACGTACCTTTAACAATTTTTCAGTCATATCGCTACGATGTCTGCAGTATGGCAGTTTATAGTGATGTCCCATCCAGTCACATTATCCTGACACCAGGCCGACCAGTCCTAACACTAACCTCTTAATGCTGAGCGTAAAGCGAGGCAACTGTTAGTACCATTTTTTTAAGTCTTTGGTATCACTCGACCGGGTATCGAACCCACGACCTCCCGCATCCGAGGCGGACGCTCTAACCACTAAGCCACCTGAGCGGTTAGTGAATATTCACTTGAATTCCATATCTATTTACATCTTGATTGTCTTGACTCCACTGATTGAACCTTTTATGGTATAGCTAACGAGTATTACAGAATATGGAAAGCGTACGAGCGATATTTGGTGTAGTCATTTATAGGAGATACGTGAAAACTAAAATAAAAAAATACCCGGAAAATGCTTATTGAAGCTAGCGATTAATATGTTTGTACGTTAAAACCTATCGAAACGAAACGCCTCATGTTCGGAAATGAGAACAATGAAATCAAAATTAAAACTTCTAGCGCGAGAAGACTTTACAAAATTGTCAAATACTAATGTGATATTTTTTTGTAAATATTGCATTTAAAGATACTGAGCTATATATTATTCAGTTCATCTGGTTTCAGAGAGGACGAATAAGTACTATGAATGGGTGTACGAGACCACTTCCTATTATTTGTTCACCAAATAGTGTCCCGGTTGAGAAAACCACGAAACCACTAAACACCTTTTAAATTATAGTCATTGGGAGGTACGAGAACATTGTGAGAACACTTCAAAAATTTTGATTATTACCCTGTCATGTAGGGGTATGAATACACATTTGACTAGTAAATCATCAGCGTCTCGAGGAGAGGTACCAGGACATAGGATTTAAATGTATCGATAAATTTCCAGAATGTTAATCGTTATGGTGCAAATATTGTAGAATAATGTCTGTTATATAATTTTGAAAATGATTTTTCTTCCGTGGTCAGCGTGATATACAGACATTGAAACTGACTTATGTGTTAGTCTGCCGACAAACTTGATAGCATGCAACAAACAACATTTTCTGTTTGTGACATGAATTGAATTTTAATTAGGACTCGGCAGTTTAAGAGTTGGGAACAGACGAGTGCAATATTAACACTAGGTCATAGCAGTGAAGCGTCCAAAGTTAATATGGACCAGTGAAAATTATAAGAAGTTGTAGTTCATTTGAAACAGATGCCATACAATAATATTTTCCAGGAGAGTTGTTAATAAAGTCGAACAAGAGAGGATTTTACTGACGTCTTGGGGAATGGTAAAGAATTTGGTGGGTAAAAGTAGAAATTCTGATTGGTTAAGTTAAAGGAGAGGGGGTTTCCTGATGGAATTCACGATTATATAATAGCCCCCCCCCCCTAAAATTAATTAGTCTAAATTTTTGAGGGACGCCAAGAAGTTGACTTCGAGGAAATATAGCCAATAGCTTTTCTCTTAAATAAATCGTAATGTGGACTAGTGTCAGAAAGTTGAGGACTCTGAAAGAAGCAGATTCATCTATATATCTCGAATGAGTCACAATGTTAGTCTCATTGATGTAAGGCTGTAATTATTGTTGAATTTATCTGATTCAAATTCATAATTCAGTTTTCCTTGAACTCAATAACCGCACAACATATATGGTTGATGTATCGTAAGAATATCATTCAATATTTCGTTATATGGATAAGTTCTGATTCAGTTTTATTGAATGCAATAGAAATCATGTGGCATAAGATTTCATGTATTTCTTCAGACACAAATTGTGAGGAGTATCTTGTCTGTCCTAAATTAATTATGCATTGTATAAGGTATGCTGAGAATGGATTTTGCTTGTGTTTGGAAATTTAAGTCAATGAATCGCTAATTAGCAAAATAACATATTTAGGACAAGGAGTGAGGCCATTAGTTCGTGTATGGAGTTAGGTTATGGATTCTCTTCAGGTTAGAATCAAATAACGTGTGCCTATTAATATTATTCAGTTGGTAATATTTTAGCTATAGGGGGATGTGATGGTTTATTTAAAGAGGTCTAATTATGTCATGATCGGTTGGAATGCGGTAGCCGTTAACAAGACACAGATTTGTGATAACTTTATTGTGTATCAATAATAGGTTGGGAATATTAGTAGTTAGTTCAGCTGAATTTCGATAGACCATATCGATATCGCAAGCGAGTGGGGATATGTGTTGATCACAGGCGAATGACGAATCTGGGGTCTAGTTAGGCTCGGTATTAGTTTTTATATTTTAAAGGGGATAGCACCATTAGGTTGCAAAGTGGGGGAAAGAGCAAAGTCTGTGAAAATGAGGTTGAGGACCCGATGAGGCGAGAGAGAGAGAGAGAGAGAGAGAGAGAGAGAGAGAGAGAGAGAGAGAGAGAGAGAGAGAGAGAGAGAGAGAGAGAGAGAGAGAGAGAGACGCCGATTGATCACCGGAAGTGATTTGGAAAAGACTGTACGTACGTGGAGGCTATGCTGTCATGCCGACAATATGTATTTGATTAGTCACTCGATCATATATAATTTATTCTATCGGTATAACAGATAGGTTAATTTTGAAACTATTTCTGAGGGAAAATGAATCATTCAAAAGTCATGTTCGATTTCATTTGTTTGTATAATTTATTACAATTTTAGATTTTGCTTGTGTTGTTCAATTCAATATCTCTGCTCAGACTTTTGCTATTTCGTCCTTAGTTTCCTATTTGATTTTATTGTTTACTCGATCAGGACATTAACATCGTGATGTTAATAGTCTCCTAGTTAGCGATAACCAAAAACTTAAAGAGTCGGGGAGATCATAAATCTTCACCGCCTTTTCATACAAATGAATGCATTGTTACTTTCAAAACGAATCACATTGTCCATCACAATAAACCACTCATATTTTATACAAAAGCAAATGGTTATATTTCCCATACAGCATTATAATTTATTTGCTGAGTTTTGAATCAAACTCAACTCGTTTAAAACCATTTCAAAACATAAATGATAGCACAAAGTTAGGTTGTGATTCAATAGATTTCTGAATGATGATTAAAATATTTCAAACGTTTGACATAAGTGCAGTACTTCCAGATGCAAGACCTAAAGTGTATTTGTTGAGATAAAATAAAACTGTGGTCATGGTTTATTTATTTATTTGCAAAATTAGACTGAATATAAAATAGCAGTTACTTTCTATATTTTAAACAAGCGGGATATCCTGACTTTAGTTCTTTCACGACTAGTTTAGATTACACCAATTACCTTACCGCACCTGGCAGCAAAGGATCCGGATCCAAGGGATCTGGTAGCAATAAATAAAACTCAGAATTAAAAAAAAAAAAAAAATGGGGCAACAGTCTACATACCTTTCATCATAATTGATAACTAAGGTGTATAATTTCTATTTCACACCGATGAAAATTGCAAAATTATATTTGTTTTGCTAAATCTGAGTAAATACCTCCCGTGTCCACGAAGAGTCTTTGTATTTCTGCCACACAGACTTTGTTCCAAATCACCGGTAACGTGGCCTCGTTACTTAGCGTGTTAGAAGTCGAACTGGCAAGGGTACGGTAGACAGACAAAACACGAAAATCGAACTTTAACTTAGGATCATGCATCAAGAGAGAGAGAGAGAGAGAGAGAGAGAGAGAGAGAGAGAGAGAGAGAGAGAGAGAGAGAGAGAGAGAGAGAGAGAGAGAGAGAGAGAGAGAATTAAAATGCACCGGTGATAGAGAGAGAGAGAGAGAGAGAGAGAGAGAGAGAGAGAGAGAGAGAGAGAGAGAGAGAGAGAGAGAGAGAGAGAGAGAGAGAGAGAGAGAGAGAGAGAGAGAGAGAGAATTAAAATGCACCGGTGATGATGCAGATTTAATTAGCGCAGAGAGAGAGAGAGAGAGAGAGAGAGAGAGAGAGAGAGAGAGAGAGAGAGAGAGAGAGAGAGAGAGAGAGAGAGAGAGAGAGAGAGAGAGAGAGAGGATTAAAATGCACCGGTGATGATGCAGATTTAATTAGCGCATTTAGACGTGTCGGTTGCATCTTACCTTTTTTTTAACAGATTCTAAATTGTTAGATAAATGACTTTTATTTCTACAAAATCATTACCGTAAAAATACACACCTATAAACATCATAGGTAGTGTTAGAAGCTGAGTATAGTAAACTTATCAGTCAAAAATTTGACTAAAGTTTAAACATTCACAGATAATTTGAAAGACAAACCCTTTTAAGTTCAGGATGAAAAGAATCCTTATCATAGCCGGTGTAAGGTCATTTATTTTACGTGTATTGTGGACTTCAAAACATATTTGATATGGGTATTATGTATTTAGTAACAACTAGCTGCATAAAAGGTTAATGATAAAGTACAATTCTCGTATCCTCACGTGAATTTTGACTCAATTGTGTGCTATCGGAATAGTACAAGCACCTAAGTCAAACTTGTACACGAGTTTTTCCAGCAAGAGATTTTCTGATAAACATAATTAAAGTGAAAGTGGCAAGAGAATGTTTCCCCGTTATCTGCATTGATCACACAACAGAATTAGAATCCTACTGAATTTATGCCAAGCTGATTCAGACGAACATAATTGTTTTTGGAAATTTCTCAATACTTTTGATAATATTCAGAATGCTATTTCGATTGATTCCAACAATTTTGCCAACATTTCCCACATGGTCAATATTTGAAACATAAGGGTTGTGAATATATTAAATAATATTGCCAATATTCGCAAGACGTTCTAGAATAGCCACAAAACTTAAATTCTATTGGCATGCATTGTGTGTGTGTATGTATGTATGTATGTATGTATGTCTGCATGCATGCATGTATGTATTTATGTGTATGTACGTATGCATACATGTATGTATGTATTTCAAACTTGAGAGTGCACAACAGTCTTTTCCTGGCATTTCATTCTTTTTCCTAAGAGTTCTCCTACTTTTTGACTCTCTTTTCTAGATAATATTGACGATCACGCTCTCGCCAGCATCTATTTTTTGACTTATAGCCGGTTTAACGCCGAAGCAAGAACTTGTGTGTGTGCGATTCAGACTTTTTAACAATTTATTAGCCATATCGCTACCATGTCTGCAGTGTAGCAGATTATAGTGATGAACCTATTTCCTAGCACTGGGGCATCATGCCGCAGACATGTACTGATGTCCCACCCAGTCACGTTATCCTAACATCAGGCAGACCAGTTCTAACACTGACCTCTTAATGCTGAGCGCCAAGCGAGGAGGGCTGTATCAATTTTAAAAGTCTTTGGTATGATTCGGCCGGGATTCGAACCCACGACCTCTCGCATCCTAGGCGGACGCTCTAAACACTAGGCCACCGGAGCGGTTGCAATAACCTTAGGAACTCTTCCGCCGTCAGATAACAATGTACTGAACGTTTTATACAATGCTCTAAAATTAACACCTGTTATTTACGATAGGTCGGCGTGCGTGCCGACTGTTTTGACAGTCAGCGCACTTATTTGATGCGTCGAAGGACCAATAGTCATTTTTATCGCTGGCGTTCTTGTCACACTGTCAAGTACAGAGTCTTCGTGGGTACACAGTTAATATAATAAACATATCAGTTAACCATAAAACGACATGTCCTAACATCCTTAATCCGACAAATCCACGTGCTGACTTACGATACATAGCGGCGGAATTGGTAACTGTTGTATTTTAGACAACGTTACTTCATATATTAAAAATCCACGGAATTGTGGGGGCTTTGATTTTTGTGACCAATCGGCATTAACTGATCGTGGATTAGCGGACAAGAATTAATTTCGAGTCGTGTGTATGTATGTATGTATGTATGTATGTATGTATGTATGTATGTATGTATGTATGTATGTATGTATGTATGTGTGTGTGTGTGTGTGTGTGTGTGTATGTATGTATGTATGTATGTATGTATGTATGTATGTATGTATGTATGAATGTATGTATGTATGTATGTATGTATGTATGTATGTATGTATGTATGTATGTATGTATGTATGTATGTATGTATGTATGTATGTATGCATGCATGCATGCATATGATACCCCCTCCACATTGTTATATTTATTCGGTTACATAAACAAAGTGAAATTGAACCTGACATTTGAATGATACACTTTCTCTTAGAGATAGAATTACAATATTTATGCGAAATCTAATCATCAAAGGATCGGTTGACTGATAAAAGTAAAACTGCCGGCAAAAATTTCCAAATCTCTGTTGGTGACAGGTCAGCGTCCGCCTTCTCTCTCTCTCTCTCTCTCTCTCTCTCTCTCTCTCTCTCTCTCTCTCTCTCTCTCTCTCTCTCTCTCTCCTACTTCTCACGGTTACTAATGATTAATAAAAACTTAATAAAACACAATGACAATATGTTTATCTCTGCTGGCGACATGGCTCGCCTAGAGGTGAATAAAAATTTTAACCTTGCCGTTACAAAAACAAACCAGCTAATGTAACGCGCGATATATAGTAGATAAACTCTCTAAGGCACGTCTTTTAAGGAATTTATGCTACTGATGTAGTGAAAAACCTAACCCCATGTTTAGTCCCCTGGGGAAATGGTTACACGATAGAAAACGTAGCTGCGATTTACGCTTAATTACCCTCTAATCATATTAAAAACACTACAATATTCAATTATAGATCAATTATGGGAAACTAATGGCAGGTAAACCAAGAAGACCCCAGCCCAAAAATGTACCAGATAGGGCTAATTAACTTAAATGATGGAGTCCCTCGAATCTGTGTTTCGTTTGATCTGTTCCCATTACACTCCAGTAGGCAAATTGCTATTGAATTTTGAAAGGATTAACAGTTTGTATTTTTGTTTGGAAATACATTCGAGTGATCGATGGCAACAATATCCCATATCATATCACCAACGCATGAAATTTAATAAAAGTCCCTAGCACGAAACCAACATGATACATTTTAAAGTGTTTAAACACCTCATTTTTATCTCACAACAAAGAAATTCCTTTTGTTTTAATTGCTTCTAATTTACAACAGAAGCAAAAAGACCATTTATCTTTCTTTAATTGGTTGACGAACCTATAGCCCGATAAAGCTATACCTTTTGTTCCACGACGAAATGTGCTTTAAACCGACTACGATAGGTAACAAGGTATCGGCCATACGTGGATAGTTCTTTTCAATAAAACATGCTATTACGCGGCGGGGAATTTTAAATGTCCATTTTAGATTCCCATTTCAAAGACGACTATTCAAATCGATAGCAAAGCGATAGCCAGCTTTGAATCAACTACACTGCTTTGGCCTGAACATCGTCGAGCTCGTGCCTAAAATACTAGAGGAACTCGGTTTTTATGCATTTGTTAATCTTCTACACGTGATTTGAACCGGATGGGAAAACAGAAGACTCAATGATAGTAAGAATTAGGATTTGTAACCCAATGATAAAAGAATAGTATATTTTCGTGTAAAAAGTTAATTTAAATTGTTATCCATATTCCACAGTCATTGAAATCATAGTACTGTAGTAAGAAAATGTTAGCATATGCGAGGTATATATATATATATATATATATATATATATATATATATATATATATATATATATATATATATATATATATATATATATATATATATATATATATATATATATATATATATATATATATTCTAGGTGGGTAGAGAGGTGGGGATGCGGAAAAATATAATTGCCAAATTAAGCAATGATATTCAAAATATTTTTTAAAAGTCCAATCCTACAGAAAGAATGCTAATCAGCGGTCCGAGACGGAAGTATATTAACATGTATTATAAGGATAGTACTTCCGGAGTCATCGAGATGAAATTATTCTTTAAACACCATTTGAAAATATAGTGTGACTCCATTTGCAAGGACAACATCTAAGGGGCCGAGTGGTTTATGGCCTTCGCCTTTACGGACCACTCAAATACATCACGTTTGCCCGCTTGAGTTCGAATCTCGGCTTAATCAAAGTGAGAATGGGGGAATCATTACCCATAAATTTCCGTGGGCTGGTGATGCTCCCCTCGGTCACTCGGCTTCTTCTTGATTAAGGACTAGCGAAGGAGACATATATATATGTATATATATATATATATATATATATATATATATATATATATATATATATATATATATATATATATATATATATATATCAGATGAACACTGCATTCAAGGCATTTTTTAAAAAAAATTATTGGAGAGTATTTGTGAATCAGTATAGGCACTGAGGATAGATAAAAAGATATGAACAAAGAATGTGATCGGGTTTCAACCAAGAAGCAACCACGGTATGAGCAAATGAACAAAGCTCTGAGTACTGAATGCACTTGAATATTCAGAATCAATAATACAATGGAAAACCTGACTTTATCGAAGTCTACAAAAACATAGCGAAAATTTATTGGAGCTGTTATTTAGAAAGAGGTTTGCAACATATGTGTGTGTGTGTAGGTGGAATAAAGCTTATTAATCGTATCACCGATTCTGAAGTTGGTTATACTTTATTGGATCTGTTTTTTAGAAAGAGGTTTGCAATATATGTGTGTGTATGTTTGAGTTATGTGTGTGTGTGTGTGTGTGTGTGTGTGTGTGTGTGTGTGTGTGTGTGTGGAATAATGCTTATTAATCGTATCACCGATTCTGAAGTTGGTTATACTTTATTGGAACTGTTATTTAGAAAGAGGTTTGCAACATATGTGTGTGTGTATGTATGAGTTGTGTGTGTGTGTGTGTGTGTGTGTGTGTGGAATAATGCTTATTAATCGTATCACCGATTCTGAAGTTGGTTATACTTGCAAAACTATGGGAATCCGTAGTTGTCCTATACCAATATAAAGTTTTCACTGCCTTTCTCATTTCTTCATATACCTGCTTGAAAACCTCTTTCTAAATAACAGTTCCAATGAATTTTCGGCACAGTGATTTAACTCCTGTCTGTCCAGGGGAGTACCTTCCCCATATCAACATCGTCGATATTGACTATATCCTTATCAACGATATTGTTACCCTCATATATAATGCATGTCAGGTTATTATAAGTATCATCATCTGCACCACTGTGTGGTGATTTGGATGCGCAAGTCGATAATAATGTACTCGATTACAGGAAAGATCAACGCGACTTATTCTGCGCCAACTGTTCAGGTAATAGTACATCTCAATATCCAGGATAGAATTTTGCATTAGAGTTTTCTTATCTCTGACACGGAAACATCGATCGAGTCGTACCAAAGATTTCTAAAAATGGTACTAACAGCTGTCTCGCTAGGCGCTCAGCATTCAGAAGTCAGAGTGAGAGAACACACACACATACACACACACGCGCGCGCGTTTTGTACTCTTAATAAGCACTGTTTCATATGGTTTTCATTCTTTTACTTTTGCTATACAGATAACATGCCTTTACGCAAGTCACCATACCTTTGATTATTTTTTTAAAAAAACTTGCTGTTACGACATAACACTATATATATATATATATATATATATATATATATATATATATATATATATATATATATATAATACTACGTTTGATCTTCTTTTCCCCATTTGTAGCTCCTTTTTGTGAATCGTTTAGGTTTTTCACATAGGTGAAGGTAAGAAAATTACATGTATTTTCAAGCCTAGGCACTCACTGAAACCTTTATTATCTGCTCTGCAAATAAGGACACAGATAACATATTTAATGAAAGAATGGTCAAGGGAAAATGCGCGTAACACCAGGCAATGTTTCTAGAACCTGCGTGCTATTTTAGCCGGAGTTTTTCTCAGCGCAATTAGTACGTTTTTCTAGTCCTCCTTCCTGCCAGCCCATAGTGCCGGATTACCCATTAAGTACACAGTACGTGCTTAAGGCACCAGCCCAAGAGTGGCACCATAAAATAATTCAAATTAATTGTTGATAAAGTTGAATGAATTATATATTATATATGACGATTTCGATCTGCATGTAAAAGTATTTTGATTTGGAATGATGGTAACACTATTAATTTCCCACACTTTTAGCTTCTAATATCTTTTTAAGTTTCACATAGGGGTGGGACCATAATATTTTCAGTGCTTATGGCCTTAGTCCGGCACTGCATGTGACAAATATGGAAAGTGCATGTAGTGGTTCCCTTGTTCGTCCGAAATTACGTCCATCCGACCTTTGTTGTTTGTCATTTGAATCAGCGAGTCCATATACGCATTTATTGTTTAAATCTAATGTAGCATATAAAATATAAGTAATATTGCTTTGCTGAATGTCAATGAGAGCGATAGACTTATAGTTTTCCTGTCCACGTCAAGATCTGATGGATGTGACGTGTTTGAATAATTCATCCAGCTGGTAAGTGAAAGGCAAAATTCACGTGAAATCCAAATAAATCGAACAGATTATACTCATTTTGAAAGTTAGAATTACATTTTCAAAATAGCATAATTTAAACGGACACGGAATACAAATAAGACACAAAGACACACACAGAAATAGACACACACAGACACACACATACACACACGCGCTCGCACGCACACCCCCACTCCATTGCATTATTTTCAATGCATTTCAGACACATTGATTTCATGATATTGTTTACTATAATTTGGCTGATGTAAATAGTGGAAGCATGTATTGTGCATAGCACCCACTAGATGACCATTTTGCTCTACGTTACTTCATTTTTAAACCTTGCCTACCTTTCAGAAAATTCATTTATCGAGAAGCAATAAATCATGCCTTTTCAAGAAACATATTTCAATGCAGACGTCATTATTCATGCCAGAAATAAAATTATGCGCTATATGTTCATTTCATTTTGCATTAAAATTTTCTCCAGGAATCATATTTCGCCAAGAAAAAACAAGCCCCTCTTTTTAACATAACGTGCGGAAAGATATAAAAGTATATCGGGTTATCTACAGTATTGAACAAATTCAATATAATCAAAATTACTCTTTACCAGAACTTCTTTACCCGGAATTTATTGATTTTAAATCGATTTTTTTTATTGCCGTCTTCAATGAGTTTTCCGCTTTAGTTCCATCAGTCAAAATATTAACAAGACCCCGTGGAAACTTCCTGGTACAATGAACTAAGAGTAGTTTTGATTTTTACTTGGTATTTAAAATTAATGTTATGCAAACAGACAAAATATACGTCTGGTATACATGAAACCAAATTTATTCTAATTCATAATGAAATGATAGATTTTATTAGAAACCTTCCTGATCTTACTGTATCATCAAATACACAAGGCGTATGACGATACATAAGGTTAAGCGCATTAAATGCTGTACAATCGTCACCGGGCGAGCTCTTATCTCGAAATCTACATAAGGACACTCGATGAGAAACTATGAATGAATCGGGAATTTATGAATAAAGAATCACGGTGCAATGTAAATGTGTGGTCCCTACCTAGATTAATCAGCCAACAAAGACAGTTGAGCGAGTTCCGTCTAACGGTGACCAAATCAGGCATGCATCTGCTGATTCTAAAGATCCCTTCTAGAGATAAGCGGTATAGGTAGGTCGTGCCGTGTTGAAAGACGAGACATGAACGGTGATCAAAGATTGCATTATGACAATCGACCGTGATACCAACATAAAAGGTAAACTACTTATTCCATTTTAAAATTGGGCATTTGTTGTAAACGCGATACTAATATTTGACAACAACAAAAAAAAAAAAAATGAAAAATGAAAAAGAAAAATGATCGTATTGGGAAAATCCTGAATTTTTATCTTTCAGATTGGTATGAACATCAGCGAAACGAAATTTTTAACTTGTGACAAGTCGCGTGAAAGTTAAATCAAACTTGGGAAATATTCAATGAAGGAAACAATCGTAAGTTTTACATGTACTGAGATGTGCAGACGGACGTACAGAGCACATACAGAAGGACAGAGAAAATCAAAATTTTTCAATGTTATTTTTCCCCCAAACGAGTTTGTAAATTATTCTGTAACTAAGGAGAGTAAGGTTTGCATTGTAGAAATTCTATCTTCCAAATTTTATTGATTATTTTATTTCACCTAGTCACACGCCTAAGTGGACTTACCGAATAGCCATGTGTCCGGCGTGCATTGCCTATCCATCGATTGCTCCGCTCGTCTCACCGACCCTCAATGTTATTTATTTTGAACTCCAATAAGCAAACGAAAAATCACAACGCATTAACAATTTTAAAATATAAAGCAGCGCCAAAAATGTTTATTGCGTAATTGGTTGGTTTAAACATATTTGTTGCCATAATTATTATTAACGACAGAAAGAAGGAGAAGGGGAGGAGGGGTGGGTGAAGGGATTCCGTGGCGCAATTCAGCAACTCAAGGTCGCCTGTGTATAATGCATACCAGAAATGGTACATCACGATTACAAGAGGTAACTTATTCATACAATTATTTACAACACTGCAAGGAAGCTGGTTCTGAATCTCTACACTGTAATTCTTATTTTGACGTTATTTTTTCCCCTTTGTTTTAAAAGCACTTCCCCTTTGTATTAAAAGCACCGTACACAAATATTCAAAGTTTACCAAATAATACATGAGAGTTTCGAATGTAGTGATGAATATAGCTTTTTAAAACATAGACTCTGGACAAATTGATTGAGCATTTTTTTTTTATTTTTAAATGATTGTAGGCACGATAAAATTATTAAAATATGGAATTCAAATTATGTTAGGTCACTACCACACAAACGATATACACATCATAGGAAGGGTAAAGTATTGCCAAATGGAATTCATCTCCAATTAGGTCACTATCACGCAAAGGACATAATGTCATAGACAGGGTAAAACATTACCACTTGGAATTCATCTTCAATTAGGTCACTATCACGCAAAGGACATAACGTCATAGGCAGGGTAAAGCATTACCACATGGAATTCACCTTTAAGTAGGTCACTATCACACAAAAGACATGCTCATTAAGTTATACAGATCTTCAGATTCTGCTGGTGGGTATAACAAGTTAATGAAACAAACATTTTACATTGGGTGACTCCTATCTGCATTTATTTGGCAATCCAATTTTGAGGCATAATTTTAGATGTGTAATTTATACACATGCCCCTATCCTGCCAGTCCTATTTAATATATGTTTATTTTTTGGTTTAAATTGTTCTCATCTTTATTAAAATGAGATGAAACTCAAATCTGTGATTTAGCAGCTACCCTAACTCGGCTTGTGTTATACAGTAAAAGTCTGAAAAGCAGTCTAAGATGAACATGGTGAAGTGGACTTGGAGGCGTTCTGCCGATCTCATATGGGGACAGAGTAGACCAAGCAAAGTGGACTTTAAGATGTTCTGATGATCTCCTGTGGAAAACAGAAAAAATAGAAACTTGACTTCCTATAATATATTTAGAAAGACACAGTTTTAAGTAAATGTAAGCCTCTTCTTCTCACGTGATATGTGATTGTCGACGGAGACTGAGACTGTACGTGTACGCATTAAAACCAAATCCCCTTAATTCCAGACACCATAACATTTTGACGTTATTAACCATGGCTATAAATAAGCAGTATAGTTTGCCGTCTCGTTTACTTAGATACCTTGGATCTACTCAATGTAGATAACAATATGGACGATCGGGGAAAAACCATTTATGCAACCTGCTTGAATTTCATCATTTAATTATGTCTGTTTACCTCATTTACAAAATCTTATACTGAAAAGACGTTAAAATCATATTCAGAATTAAATTATTGATATGTCTCTAACGTTCTCTGAATAATTTTGAGATCTTCTGTTGTGTAAAGGACACAGCGTTTTCGCCAAACAGGCTAAGAAAATTCCCTTCGGCAACGTGACAGCCAGCCACTTCGTCGCATGTCGTGGATGACAATCCGCTGCGCTCTCTTATCGCCGTGACTGTCTGTACTGAGATTTCGTCTTCGTTTTCCATGAGTATGCATAAATAAAAATACGTCATCAGTAAAACCATGTTAAAACTCCTACTTATTTATGTTAGTGTCCTTTATACGAGACTGTGTATGGAGGGGAAACTGACTTATTCTAACAGCTTAAAAGTCTTATTGGGTCACAATGGCGTGAAATGTTTACTCGCATTCGCTTATTGGTACAGCAGGTTTATGCATATTCATTAGAAATGTGGAAACCTCTGTATTTTCAATTAGAGTGGTAAAAGAGCGTAGCGGATTCCTGCCCGTGGCTTTCGACGAAAGACCAAGCATTTCATTCGGTATACTATGAATGTCTTCTCTAGCGACCAGGAGTTAGATTTCGAATGCTTTGAAAAATAAAATCTGACTCTACAACTGGATTATTGAGAATTTACATAAATTTTTGCCTCTATATTAAAGACCCTGAAGATATAAAAGTTGCATATTTGATATATACAATATGCCGTTTTGAAAGTTGCGAACTTGCGACCCATTTTCAATGACTTTACTACTTGCCATTATAGTTTCTGGATCTGTCATCACTGAACTTTATCTTATGTATTTTTGGATTTGAATTTTGCTTTGTTTATAGCTTGCACTTTGTTTGAAGTGCTCATTACGTTATCTTTTTCATATTCTAACATTATTCATCACATTAAGGTAGCTGGACATTCTTTCTAATTCTTTTCTTACTTTGTTGAAACATACGTTTTGCTCATACATGAGAGACGTTCACGACTAATTGAGTGGCTTAATTAACATCACTAAATATGCACAAAACACACAAATCTAGTCATACTATTTCATCTCACTGTCAGCCCCACCTGCATCGTCTATCAAGGAGCCATTCACCCTCAAGATATATTCACACAGTGTAGGAAAATTTAAGAAAACCCTCTTAAGATAAAAATTGTCACTTACATGAAATGCAAACTCCTTTATATAGGTCCCTTTGTTCTCATACGATGTGCAAATTTATTTATTTGCGGTACTTTGTCCCTTATACGATGTGCACACTTCTTTACGTATTTTTTGTACATATGTCATTTAGTAAAACTAAAAACTACGGCATAACCGACTTTTGATCCGGAAATCGGATTACACCAGATAGTATGAACTTCCGATTAATCGGAGTCGGATAAGGCAGAAACAACCGATTCGATTAATAAAAATAAATTAGTTGAATTTCTATAGCACCGTGTCTAACACTGCGTCATTTGATAGTGCGTTAATAAAGTTAAATAAGAAGTCAGAAAAGTCCAACATGGTCAACACAACGGGGTGAAACGATAATACTCGAGTGAGACCGAAAGATTTAAATTTATTAGAATATTTTAAAACGCATGGGCATGACGCACGCAATTTAATAGATAATAAAGAAATTTAATAATCAAAATTTATAACTTCCAAGTTCTTTGCAAGAAATAGTAGCATCTCCGTTTTTCTTTCAGCGGACATGCCGATCGTTTGTCGCTGAAAATAGCACATTCGGTACTAAAACTTCTTTCACTATCGACGCTAGAGGGCTGTATTGAACAAAAACGTTTAGCGATAGCTGCCAGAAGCTGGAATGTTTTCTCTCGAGATTTTCACACTATATATATATATATATATATATATATATATATATATATATATATATATATATTTATATACACACACACACACACATATATATATATATATATATATATATATATATATATATATATATATATATATATATATATATATATATATATATATATATATATATATATATAAAGAAGTTTGCACCAAACAATATGACGTACGACGGAATATAAGGGTTTTAGTATATATATATATATATATATATATATATATATATATATATATATATATATATATATATATATATATATATATATACTAAAACCCTTATATTTCGTCGTACGTCATATTATTTGGTGCAAACTTCTTTTTCATGTATACAGTACCTATGTGGCAGTGGCTATCTTAAGTGTCATCAAAGTGCGATCAAAACAATAATAAAACAAACGTGAAATTTCTGTGGAACAGGATTTGTCTTATCGTTGTTTCACCACAATGTCGGAACTCTTACTGACAAGTCAAGTGTTTCTTCGTTGACGTCCGGGAAGTCTAATTTACTGAAGTGTCATTTTTTTAAAAATTCTACAATATATACTTTCTGAAACAGAGAGGATTGTACTGACACCCATGGAAAACTCTCCCTGCCAAATATATGAAATTAAAACAAATTAAGTAACTTTCAATTGAATATAAAAAACTGAAATAAAATGAGAATAATTGTAAAATAAAAATATTCAAGCTCAGTCAATAAGATAAATTCGAATTCAATGTCATCTGAGAAGTCACATTTACTAAGGTTATATTGTCTTATTCTTCGATATATACAGTAATTTATCAGGACAAAAGTACGTCATAATATCAGGACGAAAGTACTACATGAAAGGACGCAAGCACTGCGTATAAAGAATTTTGCACATAATATAAGGACAAAAACGACATTTAGACGTTTCTAGGTAATATAAGGAAAAAACACATCATAAAAAACGTTTGTACATGATATGATTAAAATGTTCTTTCTTAGACAGCATTGGCTCCATTAAAAAAGCAACAAAAAAAATGACCGAATCACTTATGCTAGCAATGTCAGAGTCCGCAAATCTTATAATTGACGTGATCTGAGCCATCACTGGTCCCTATCATTTTAGTTAACTGTTATTATCTTGACATAAAATGGGAAATATAACGCGTATTCCAACAGCCTTACACATTTATGTTAAAGCGTTTCAACAGTTATTAGCATTTAAAATTTGGAAGGAAGTTTTGTTTCGTATGAATTTATCAGAATATAAGATAAATATATAAAATGTCTGATGTGATATTATTCTTAACGCACCATGTTGGATATTAGGCTCCCTTCTCACAAAAAAGGTATTTATCGGAATGAGTACAGATAGATATTGTAACGGATAGGTAAAACTAGATGTTTTATCGGGATAGGTACAAACTGGTATTCTATCGGGATAGGTAAAAATAGGCATTATATTGGGATAAGTACAGATAGGCAGGATCGACAGGGGGGAGGGGCTACCGGGAATATATTCCCAGGGCCTGGGCCCGTCAGGGAGCCAGGGCTGAACAACACTTTAAATCTTATGAAAGACAAATTTTGTTTGAACAAAAAATAGAAGATGCCCAGGAGTTTCTTACCCCAGGTCCCGTGATCGCTCTATATGGACCTGCAAATAGGCATTCTACCGGGATAGGAACAAATAGGTATTTTATCAGGATAGATACAAATTTGTATTTTATCGGGATAAATACAAATAGTCATTCTATTTGGATCGATAAAATAGGTATTTATCAGGATAGGTACAAATATGTATTTTATCGGGATAAGTACAAATAGATATTCTATCGGGATAAGTACAAATAGTTATTTAATTGGGATAGGTACAAATAGGTATTTTATAGAGAGAGGTCGATACTATTTCAAATATTCATTCACATGTAGTGCACTATCTTATTTATGAAAACTATCAAACACTGGAGAATTCTCGAGTAAGACACAGGCAAAGAATAAGGTAACGTCAATTTTTCAAAAGGTCAACTAATTCTGTATACATGCTCTACAAAACAAACTTTTAACAGATTTGTTTAACTGCTATTTTGTCTAGATGGTTGTAAGGTACAAACGCTATAACTTTTAGCTCCTTAAAAAAACATTTTTCTTTCATAGGACTGTAACTAGTATAAATATGAACATATTGTCTTTTTCACCTTATGATATGCATGTATGTTTCACAAATATAAATAAATATAATAGCATAAGTACCTTATCTAAATTTAGAAAGACTTTCATATTTTCAGCTATTTCTACCACATTATACGGGGACCCTGAGTGGCTGAGTGGTCTAAGCGCTCTCCGTTACCTCTGTCTGTGTGGGTTCGAGTCTAGGATTCGGCGAATGTGGATATGTGAGAAAGCTTGCCAGTGAGCTTCTTGTGGGTTTGTGGTTCTTTCCTGGGACTTCCTGGTTACTTCCTTCACCATTAATACTGGGCACTATGTATAGTCTATCGTGTGCTGAAAAATGGCGTAAAGCTCCAAAACAACAACAGCAGCAACAACATTATACGTAATGTATCACAGAACTTGGGACATCCTGTTTTGCCGGATGGCTTTAAAGGATCCCAAATAGGTATTGTTACGTACGAGTTTCTTTGAATTGCTTTAGCTATTGGACTGACTTTTTCAATGTCGTAAAAGAAAGGTTTTTATAATAAGAGAATGGTGTACTTGTCAAGACGATATAAAGATAACAGCGTGCAAGACAATGCTGGACAGTCCCTTATACATTATATCGAAAGAAAGGTTGAATTTAAAAGGGGAATGGTCTATCCATCGTGCACAAAAGAAATATAATAGTGTACACGGGAAGAATCTATTATTATTTATGCTATCATATCATATCATTCTCTTTTTTATAGTTATGATATACCCTTCCGTTTCCTTTTTATGCAAAATTAAGGTGAAAAAGAGGTTCAGTGGAATTGTGCAAAACGCTAGTGTAAATCAAACAATATTATTTAAATAGAAAAAGCAATAATTTGCTTAAAACGTAGTTGACAATGACTGATCCATAGATAGCCATCTTGAATTATAAGTGTAGATTATAATGCTTGCGCATCGGACATTGTATTGACACATTGCCAGATTTATGAAAATTGTTATTATGAACGTCAGCTAAATTTGAAGGTGATACGTGAGCAAAAGTGAGTGGTCAAGCATAATGTCAAGACAGATGTGTCCAGTAATCATATGTGCTTTGGCAACCGGCGCCATACCGCTCAGGTGGCCTATTAGAGCGTCCTCCTTGGATGCGGAATGTCGTGGGTTGGAACCCCATCTGAGTCATACCAAAGACTTCAAAAAAGGGTGCTAACAGCTGCCTCGCTTTGGGCTCAACATTAAGATGTTAGTGTTAGGACTGGTCGGCCTGGTGTCCGGATAATGTGACTGGGTGGGACATCATGCTATATGTCTGTGTCATGATTTCCCAGTGCTAGACATCACAATAAACTGTCACAACACAGAAATCGTAGCGATATGACTGAAAAATTGTCAAAGCTACGTTAAAAATCTAAATCACACAAACGTACGCACGTACGTACACGTCAGAAACTCGGGCGTACATAGAGTCACTTAATTACATTGTATTGCTAGTGTTTAAATTTATCAACGCCACAGGGAAAACAGTACATGTTGGTAGAAGTAAAATATAATATTTATCATTCTTTACATTTATATGTATCTCATTTTACAAGACAGCGTTGCGTGATAGCTTTTGTACTTTTCACATCTTTCTATGCCCTTAACAAGGAAATTGTGGTTGTAATTAGGACCTTATTACTTTTCTGGACAAAATGGTTATAAGATGTCCGTGGATTATGTACCGGAAAAGCAGGCATTACAGAATTTACATATTTTCCTGTTGCATCACTCTTAACACAAACGTGCATATTTGTATAAATTATAATCGCCAATAAATTTATAATTTGGATTGACTTCAAGAAGGAGAAACACTGTAGCAACTCTTCTTCCAGACTGTATTTCATTCTTGTCCTCTCTTTGCCAAATTCTAAAGTATAAGTGAAATTCTTGTTTGTCTCTCACGGGTTTAATGGACAATGACTTTAAAAATATACACCAATGATAAAGCTTTGCCATCCAATATGACCGTCAGAAATCTACCAAAGCCACTTCTCTAAACAGTCTTTCATCTTTCAGTAAATTTTTACAGAAAACATACTAACTGAAACACGTTCAGTTTTGTCTAAATGATTCTGATCTGCTATCGAATATGGATTGTAAAAAAGCCAAAAAATAACTATTTTCTTTTTAAAAACTGTCCAACAGAAATTTAGCAAAATCTGACAGGAAACATGGTATAGAAGCCATTTTATTAATTTGTTTAAAAAATGTTGTCAAATGAATTAAGATAGAATAATGGGGGATACCAATCAGCAAACTTTGAAGAAATTTTGAAAGTAATTATCATACTCGCCCATAGTTTTGGGGGTACCTGCTCTTCCATTTCACTATGAGCAGACTGACCTGATTTCAGCAAGATGGGGGATTTCAGGGCCAACAAGGCCTTTTGTTTCAACCAAGAATTAGATCGTGTAGTAGTAGTTTACGTTGTTCGGATGGATTAATGAAGAAATAATCTCATCTCAAATTAAAGTTCAATTACTTTTAATTTGAACTTCTTGAAGAATGAATACCGTTGGTATCTTCAAGAGTTCGAGTATACGTTTTGGGACGTGAAAGTGGTTAGATAAGTTGAAGATTTGGTTTAGGAGGATTCAATTACGAGGTTCTAATGTATCAAACCCACGAGTTCCCAACAGTTGTATAATTTATTATTGAAATAAAATATGGATGAAAGAAAAACTAAATGTAATAGACTGTGCGCAACAAAAATATGCGGTTTATTACCTGCATTAAACCTATTTGCACCGTATGTACCACGCTGTAACTCGGTAACAGTGTCATTCTTTAAGTAGATTGCTTATCATTATTAAAATACAAAATTGCTTATTCCGTAAAGCAAGGTTCATAAACTTGAACTATAAGACAAGTAAATGCCGTTGGTGAATTTATATCAAATCTGTATGCAGTAAAGCGTGTCAAACTAAAAGAAATTTGAAATTACACTACTAGTGTTAAGATATGATTATACACGGAACAGTGATTGTGCGATGTGATTATGATCTTTAACAGTTTTTTTTTTGTCCTATCACTACGATGTCTGCAATGTGGCAGTTTATAGTGATGTCTAGCACTGGGGCATCATGTCGCAGACATGTAGCATGATGTCCCACATAGTCACATTATCTTGACACAAGCCTGACAGGTCTTAACACTAACCTCTTAATGAGCGTCAAGCGAGGCAATTCTTAGTACCATTTCTTTAAGTCTTTGGTATAACTCGACCGGGGATCGAACCCGCGATCTCCAGCATCGGAGGCTGTCGCTCTAACCACTAAGCCACCGGAGCGGTTTATACACGGAACATGCAGGAAAAGATTCCTATAGCATGGCCATAGTAACTTATTTGTCTGTTTCTTTTAAAAATTTCTTATAATAGTATCTGCGCAGATATATATATATATATATATATATATATATATATATATATATATATATATATATATATATATATATATATATAATCTATATATTTTTCATATATATATATATATATATATATATATATATATATATATATATATATATATATATATATATATATATATATATATATATATATATATATGCAGACATATTACTTTTCAGGCTTTCTTAGAGTTAAGGGCATGTGTCTTTGCAATAACTGTCCAGAATTTATCACTGAGTTAATGAAAATTGTTTTTGCACCAGATGTCTAGAATTTATCACGGATTTAATGGCACATCCCATTTGAATAGAGATAATATTTATTAATTATTGCTATAAAAGCTGATTTTTTTTTTTTTTTTTTTACCGAAACCCACTATTTAATTAAAGCTTTCTCTTATTATCTATCCAATTTATTGACCCTCATTTGGTATCTAAAGCCAAAAACAAAGAAGTGACCGATACTATACCGTTACATCTTGACCAACGTATCAAGAGGTAAAACGTCCGTTATGTCTAATCTACGTTATACAATGCATAAATCCGTGGCTAGCTTACTTGTAGCCAAACAGGTCATAGCGTTTGTTTATCATGGCGTGTTTTATCCACTGGGATCTGTTCTCATTGTCTGCGGTGAAGCAGTGACATTTCATTCATATATTCTGTCAATAACGTTAAATAATCTCAAAGAGAGAAGAAAAAAAAAAAAAGTTCGGAATATCACGTGTTCGTGCTGTGTTTTAGCCCGATCGTTTTCCTTTCATTCTTTTTAGTTCTTAAATAGCTTAAGACAGCGGAGGTACTTAGGCAATGTCACTCATATTAGGACAATATTTAGAACATTAAGTAAGCAAAAATAAAAATTCAATAGCTGGTTTGAATTTTAATAGACATTCTATCAAGGATTGTTGGCACTCTACTGAAAGGTATGGTTCTAGCTATCGTTGCAATAAAAATTTACGCTTAACCAGTTACGCACAACCTGATGAAAGAATTAGATTGCTGATAAACTGTAGCCCCAAATCCCATTTTCTCAGTCCATTAAGCTAGCAGCCAAAAGCGCTGGCCGACATAGATAGTATATCATCTTGAATGGTGTCCCTTGTTTTAAATCTCATCAACCGCCATACAGTTCTTTCTGTCTCTCAGTTTCTGCATAACACCAGCGATGATTAAAGATGTGGGAAGATTAGTCATACAAAAGCAAATCTGAATAACGCTAAAAACAATAAAACAAATGATAAAAGAGTTCAATACAGTATGACTCAAAGGATGGAATGTTTGTAAGTGGGAAGACTGAGATAATGTCCATAAAGGATGTGTCACGACTTTGGTCCTGATTTGTAATCATCATTGTTTTAGACCAAGCCTTACAGTCCCACACGTAAGTATATACTAGACTGTGACTCCTAGTTCAAGGAAAAGCTTGATAATTGTTGATAAGAAAAAGTCATATTGAACTCACGTCTTCCTCCAGTTTCATATAAAATATTGACTATTAAATTCCTAACATGTGTGTCAATTAACCCCACCAGAAGACATTCTTTTTTAATAGAGATCTAAAATTTAAAATCATCAGTTGTAACCTGATCTGGATCTTATGTTACGACATAAGATATATCAGACATTTGTTCAATTACATCACAGAATTTAAGTGGTCCTGATTCATCCCCACAGCACCACTTCTCAATCCCAAATCAACCTGTCTCACAGGAAAAAGAATAAAATAAATTAAGAAGTAAATAAAGAATTTGCAATTCGTCAATATTTCTCCTTAAGCTTCGTTTCCTATATGTACCTTAATGGCATTTCTAATTCAATCAAGACAAGACTTTGTTTTGAAAATTGTAACACAGCAAAACAAATTTGTACCTTCCAGTCATCTCTTCGTTTCTGTAACAAGAGCAAATCATCTTTGCCATAAACAAAATTGTAATGTGTATGTTGTATTTGATTAAAAACATCGTGTAGGCCTATATGCTTAAAGTATTTCATAGTGTGACCTAAAATGACCTATATCACTTGAATTTAACAAAATCCTAAATTATTCACACCGTTATATGGACCCAGTATAAGAGTCAACTAGATCGTATTTGAATGACAAGGTATATAATACTTGTCCCGATTCAATTCGGTTGGAAATTATAGTCGTATATGCATCCCGCTTGACGACTCTTAAAGCCTCGCACGAGGCCAGAGATTCCCTACCCGAAGGCAGAGAACTCCAATAGCCCCCTATGTGGTTGGCCGTCAGCCCGGGTCCACATGGAGGCACTAGGCCTTAGGCCGGGCTTTTTCGCTACTAATCAAACCTTAAGACCCTGACTTGTACATTATATTCACACAGTCCGCCGAGAACGAACACCACCCAAGCCATCATCAGGAAGAAGAGCACCAGAAGAGCCACCACCACAGCAAGGTCCGCAGGGCCACACCTGACAGTGAAAGCGTAGAGACGGGTGCCACGGCAGGAGTTCTGTACCCCACATAGGTTTGTAGGTTTCATGAGCCCACACAGGACCATGCTAGTGTATTTTCCCTAGCGCCTGTTTGTAGCACCCATCGTCACACGAAACAAGACGAGCGAACAAAGTGACTATACAGGACAAGCCATGGTGGGAAATCGTCACTCCGAATGGGCTGTCAGAGCCCCTGATCCCACCCAGGTTTTTGCTAGTATGTTTTCCCTAGTACCTGTTGAAATGGCCACAGGTAACAAAAAGAGAAACCATAAATAATATGGAAACATAGAGTGTGTAGCTCTGCTCATAGGGGATGGTCTATCGTAGCCTCTGAAGTGTTGACGATGTCCTTGCGGTGTTGTATTGAAGTTCTTTTAGTTGTTGTTGGTAGATGCTGTGCAAGTTGTTGCAGTTGATGTAGAGATTGCCCCGGAGTCGTGCACCACTATTTTGGAATATTTAAAATTGTGGCAATTATGAAATATATTTTCAGAGTGGGCATGACGTAGCAGCAATGACGATCTGGTAGTCGATCGTAGATACGATAGAGCCCGCCCCAGAGCTCTTACAGGGGATGGTTTATAAGGGTTTTGTTTTGAATAGGGCTCCAGGACGCAGCTGCATCAATGTAGTATTTGTTGAATCATTCCGTCGTAGTAGGGCACTAAGGCTGCAGGAACACACACACAGCAAACAACCGTTGTTGAATTGGTTGAGTATAACCAGTGAGTTAAGAAAGAAAAGCCAAAAATGAGTTTATCTCATACGGATCAAATAAACCTGAGCTGTGAATAGACCGAAGCTTATTATAGTTTAAAATTTGTATACTAAGCGTATAGTTGGTCTAAAGTTAAGTCAAATGAGTGGGACTAATGTGTCCCATAAACTTTTGAGTTCAAGGCTGTTAATAGGAGAAGTATTTTAATAACACAACAACATAACATTACCAATCGAGAGTTTCAAGGGCCATTTGTGAGTTGACAGCCGAAAGGGGCTCAATTTGGCCAAAATTAGAGCCCAAAATGATAAGTAAACAAGTAACAAAGAACAAGGCGGAACAATTAAACAAGGACAACAATTACCATAAGAGAAAATCTTTACTCGGCATGTGCGTGTAGAGCTCAGGATCCCACCCAGGTGTATGCTAGTATATTTTCCCTAGCACCTGTTTTAATGGTAACTGTTATTAGTATAGTACAACATGTGGACAAATTAAAAAAACGGTATTACAATACAACATAGATAAAGACTGACAATCGTGGAAAAACAATACAAACCTTGGTAGGAAATCGTTATTATGCACAGGCTTGCAGACCTACGGATCCTACCCAGGTGTTTGCTAGTATGTTTTCCCTAGCACCTGTTGGAATGGCAACAGATAACAGACAGCAAAAATACATACACAATTATACATAAAAAAAACAACCTCACTCATCGAGTAGGGCTAGTGTTGTCCGGAGTGGGTTGGGAATTACGGGGAAAAGGTAGTGCTGCCTATTTCCCTTATTGAGGGAATAGGTAGTGCTACCTTGGTCCCTATTGATTTTAGTCAGTCGGTAATGAGAGTCATGGGTTAAGAAAGTATAGAAAAAGTAAATGTAAGTATTAGTAATATGGTTGATAAAATGATAGATTATTTATTGGGATATGAATAACAAAAATTTTAAAATATTGTGAAATAATTTCATAAGAGTTATAAATTTATAGCAGGGTATTTAGGAATATTGTGGTAATAAGTTATAAGATAAGGTAGAAGGAAAAGAAATATTAAATAGGTTTGTAATAAGGTAGAATGAGAATTATCAATTCAGGTTACGTCAGTTAGGAAAATGTTTAATAAGGAGTGAGAGCACTTTTATAGCGATGGAAACAAGCAAACTGTCACGTGGGATGATGTGAGATACCTTCCCCAATCGTTATCGTTATCTAGGTGATGATCGACCGCAGTGTTATTGTCTGGATCGAGTAAACAATAAAATAAGATATGAAATTAATGCATGGAATAACAGGGAAATGAGCATAGATATAGAATACAACAACACGAGCCCCCGTATGCAAAAAAAGTAATTTAATCAATTACATAAACAAAATGAAATTGAACACGACGTCTGAATGATATACTTTCTCCTAGAAATAGAGTTAGAAAATGTACCCGAAATTCAATTGACCGTTCTATTATATCGATAGAAAAAATTTCATCATATAATCGAGTGACTGATCGAGTTAAAATTGACGGCATGCCAGCATCACCTGATTGCTTCAAGTCTTTTGCAAAATCACTGTTGGTGATGATAAATCAGCGCCTCTCTCTCTCTCTCTCTCTCTCTCTCTCTCTCTCTCTCTCTCTCTCTCTCTCTCTCTCTCTCTCTCCTTTTTCTGGTCATCAGCTGTCTTGGTTGTAGACTGTGACCTTTTCACTGTGTAATGCAGTATGGATCTATTTTTTCCTTGTGTTTTGTTTGAGACCCACGCATTTCTATGAGGCCGAATCTCTCTCCTTTCGTGTCATTTATTTTCCGACACGCGTTTCTATGACAATTTAACGAGAAAAGTACTTTTACTGATTCAGGGAGCTAAATTTTGGCCTGCCTCAAAAACATAGACTTATTAATTTTGCGAGGAGAATTTCTTAAAAGCATGAATTTCGTCTGTGAACCGTCATCTCCATTTTTTAGTTTAGCCAGTCAGGATTACATTCTCAAACCGCTAACAATATTATCACTCCTTTCGAAATCAGAATAATCTTCTCTATTCCGCCTTATTAATAATTATTCTGGAAAATATCATTTTATGACACCTGTTCCAAATGGCCCATGTACTCTCAAACTTTACTCTCTTCATTTCCGCTATTGATTATACATTAACATTTGGCCTCTTCCATTCGAACATAATCAAATTAAAATTCAGTACATGAACCAAAGAGAGCAGATCCCATCTCTCTCATGCAGTAATTTATTGCGAGCACAGCCCATAAGTTAGTCTTAATGATTACGTGTTACACTGACCTCAACAGAATGTACTGCAAAATTATAGGTATAAAATTTTGCACCATTGCACAAACAAATACAACAATGACGTAGAACTAGATTTTAAATACTGACTGGCTCCTATCCCTTCTTTTTATCTCTGAAATGTCTTAATTCTATTTACATTATGATTGAAGAAATATTCTAGCTTTCAAATCTTCAAATGATATCTTCCTCATGATTTGGAAAGTTATTGAGTAAAATACTTTTCTTTCCCAGTTACAAAGGAGGGACAAATACCTGTGATTAAAATGTGGAATATATTTATATCTCGGTGTTGGACACTTTTTAACCATTATGGAGTTAAACAAACTTCCTGAAGTCCTCCCACAATAGCAATAGCTATACTTTCGTAAATTTTACTTTGTATTTTAGACCTTTTACTTCATACTCTGATATTTCAGACTTGAATGTTCCGCCTCGGATGTGTGAGGTCGTGGGTTCGATCCCGGTCGAGTCATACCAAAGACTTACAAAAATGGTGCTCACAGCTGCCTCGCTTAACGCTCAGCATTAAGAGGTTAGTGCTATGACTGGTCGGCCTGGTGTCAAGGATAATGTTTCTGGGTGGGACATCATGATACATATCTGCGACCCTAGTGCTAGACATAACTATAAACTGCCACACTGCAGACATCATAGCGATATGACTGAAAAATTGTTAAAAATTATAATCACATCACACCACATCACATCACATCACATCACATCACATCACATCACATCACATCACATCACATCACATCACATCACATCACATCGCATCACATCACATCACATCACAGACTTGAAGGCTATCACCGAAATTCGAAAGTGTCTTTAGGCTTAAAGTTTGATTTCTTCGGAATATGATAGATAAACTCCAACATATGAAAATCGACGCCTCTCAGTCTAAGGGTCGATGTCTGAGGTCTGATGTCTTTATAGAGATTTCGTGCCAGATTGAAGTTTGATTATTTATACTAAGCCCGAAATAGGAAGTCTGAAATCCGAATTACGAGGTTTTAAATCTGAATTATAAAATACAGAGTGTGTATTCATTCCATTACTTCTGCAATTAACACACGTCGAGCGTAATGAGATTAAACAGACTTTTCTTTAAAGTATTTTGTAACACAGAATGTCTAAATCCACACATATACCACTCTGTATCTTTATCTATAATTTTTACTCTGAGTATGTTAAGGTCCTTAATGGTATACGGATAAATTCTAATTACCAATTACCATACAGAATACCTATAACACTTGGTGTGGCAGTTATGTACTTAGCGGTCGTAGACCACTGTAAAAGTTTAAAAAAAATTAATAAAATCCCGTACTTCTACGCGATAAAAAAGTCTAAACAGCTTATGTTAACAAGCAAAAGATACACACGTGTGTTTCTAGACCATATCGGTATTTCACAACTGCTCCATTCTAATTTTCAGCAAAAGAAAATACACTCCAGTTCCTAGACCTCATTGTAAAGTAGAACTTAATCATCATGACGATGTCATAAAAATAGTGAAACAAAGAAGCTAAGAAGAAATAAAGATATTAAGAAAAAAAAAAACCCCAGTGAAAATAACATATGGAGATGATATAGACAAAACTAAAATTCAGAGGTCAGAAAAGCTGGAAATGCAATTAATTTAGAACATATTTAGATTATTGACATAGAGAAAATTGAAGAAGTTACATCAAAGAATCTTCTTCTTGTGCTAATACTAAGAGTGTTATTCACATAAAAAAAGGGAGTAACACTGGCCACATCAATGGAAATGGCAATATGAAGGCAATGGCAATATGAACAGTCCAACTATCTATAGCTACACTTGTTGCCCATAAAATATTGTTTATCGGTTTTATAAATGTAACACTATTTTGCATTGGTATTGATGGTGCGTTTGAACACCAAGTTAAACGAGTCACTAGATTTCTTCTAAAAAATGTCGGTAACAAACCACAAACAGCATACTAAATTTTTACTTAAAAATTTGTTATTTATTATTGGAATTATGCCATAATAGTTTCATCTGTACCGCAACAGTGCTGTCCTAAAATAAACACTTCCATTAACTGTTCAACAGTGTCTAAACCTGTTATAAATGGACTGTGGAAAATATATTGTAGGGCTAAAGACAGATGGTACATCTAAAACACTCGTATAATTCATTTCTCCAACTGGAAATGTAATCCAGTATTTAACAGCACCAGATTCACAGTTATATTTACGTTTATATGCTGGTGTACTTAGCAGCAGATATAGGCTGTCAAAATCTTCGTGTACAGTGTTACGCTATCTTGGCCATTATCAATAATGTATTTCTTTATTACTTTAAACAAACCAGAGTGATGTTCTGGTGGAATTTTAAAATTTATACAGACGAAAATAAACTGTCTCATATTACTGCTATTGATATTCGATTTAAATCAATACTCTTCAGATAAGCGTATTTTACAATCCGACAGATGTTTCCGCATTGCATATGGAAACAAACGTATTATACCTTTTTGTCTGTTACAAGTAAGAAGGAAATCGCACAACCAGGAGTTGCCATATACACTTCCCTGTTTGGTTTATTTTTCCAAAATCACTTGTCTCATATGATCTGTATCTTGTCATAAGGTCATAACTGATAATGTTTAAAATAATGTTTTAAAACTGCAATATGGCTTGTCTCTAAACAAAATCTGCTCAGTATGGTAAATGTTTATCTACTTAAATATTTCCGAAATATCTAGATTCGCTAGAGAGATTAATTGAACTGAAAGAAAATGACAAGTCACTGTGCTTGTTCCTTATTTTAATTTTTCGAACTTAGTTAACTTTTCTTACATAATATACATTGATCGTCATTTTCTACATTTATGCACATCTGTGATTCTTGTTTTTTTTTTGTCTAATCTTTACATTTTCTCTACAGAAGTAGCATACTAATCGCGTTTTGTCCCCACAATGTTTGAATTTCCTGTATTTTGATTTTCCATGTCGCATATATGTTTGTATCCGTTGCAGTTTTTAAAGCCAATGACATTGTTTTCTTCGTAACACATCGTCTACTCTGGAGCGCTCTTCAGAGTACACGAGTTGCACGAGAGGTGGAAAGAGACCTTCTTGTTGCTATGCAACATGGCTTTTCTTGACACGAAGGGGCAACGACGTATGTTCTATTTATATGTGAACTTGCATTTCATTTACTATCAGATGACACTGTACATACATACATACATACATACATACATACATACATACATACATACATACATACATACATACATACTCAAACTAATTGCTGGTCAGTTTTGTCACAATTCCTAGAGACTGAGATCTTATGGTTGCATTTAAAACTAATATGGACAAAATTGTGGCCAGGAAAAATGCATAACGGACTTAATATTTTCTGGAAATCGCAGTCCCATATTCTGTGAATGAAATAAGATTTTTTAAAAAAAAATCTTTAAATGATTGCTCTGACATCTATGTAGTTCTCTTAATCATTTATGTTTTCCAAAATCTCGTATACCAGCTTGTGGTTATACATTTCAATATTGTATCTTTTAATTTCTTTGCAATGTCTTTCGTTTCGAAGCTATGACATTGTTTATATCGTTGTCACTTATTACAGTGTCATATATACCAGTATGAACTTTCTCACCTCTGGTTGTGAGATCAATATATAAATGTCACTCTTTACACCTTCATTTTCTAATGCGCTGTTCTAGCCACATTGAATAAACTGCAGCACTCAAAGTTCGCATTCTCCATGATACAGCTAACGTCATCATTTATGGATTAGCATTTTCAGATGGTTCTCAAATACTAATTGATTTACAATTCGTTTCTATTTCACTAGTGTACACTTTTACTGTTCATTTTTTTCGCATTCAAAAATTTCATTTAATTCGTGCTCAATATATTTCAAACTTTGTATCGGGTATGTTGTTTGTCGTATTTAGTTAACTTGCTGGTACAAATTCCATCAATATGGAATGATCTGTATCTTGTCTTCACGTCTTCCAGTGTGTAGATTACGGGACCAATTAAAATTACATACCTGATTCTCAATATTTACTCGGGAAAATGAGAAAATAGTCATTCACAGATTTATATTTAGGATTACCACAGGTTTAAATGATTAATATTTCTATCAAATAACTGAATAGATTCAGTCATACTATATAATTGTTTTCTACTTAATTCGCTTCAGCTCAAGTCATACCAATTAAGTGTGATTAGTTTTATTGTCTCATTCAATTAAGTTTGGAAAAATGACGGCCCTGTTAATCCTTTCCCTTGCAAATTCGTTTCTATCTGAAAATATTGAAAACGCAACCTTTGTCCAAATTTATTTAACTTTCCTGCTATAAAACTCTCTTCCTTCATCAAACTATCCTTTCAGACTTTTGTTCTTCGAAGGTTCTTCTGAAAGCAACATGAACGCATTTCTTGATATTCATTTAACTTTCTTAACCTAGACTATCAGAGAAACACATTTAATGTCAAGATGTATTTGTATTTATTATTATTGTTTTATTCATCTCTTTGCCAAATATGTCTGCCTGCCACTGGTCAGTAACACAAACATAATCCATCTTGTAAGGAAATATTTTCTCGTTTATGTAAAGTGTACGTTGCTTGTTCAATTAAACATTCGCTCAATTTAGTGTATTTTGGCAACGTATAATTTGTTTCCGTCTTTAACTGATATTTATCTATGCCACTTTATCTTCCTGATGATGCACAATTGTATTAAAAAATGTTGTTAATTAGCCACTTAAAACAACAAAAAACATCACAAGAAATACTTTACCCTGGACACGTTGCTGTAAACATCAGCAAGCGAAGAGGAGATCAATCTACAAAGTGGACATTCTCTTTGTCACGTTAATTCAACCATTTTAAACGTATTAATGATTTCATATTTTTATCAAATTGTCAGGTGCATGGTTGATTTAAATAATGGCACGTAATTTTCAGTGTCATCAAGTGTTGTTGAAAATTGAACTCTTTGTCCATCAATACTACCATTGTAAATTGATGTTGTACATTTTACAAGATCTTTAAGTTGCGCCGTAAATTTAGCCGAATACAGATTTGTATATTGATCAAAATTAAATATATAATTTCGTCTTAGAGTTTTCTTGGTTGGACTATTTTGCTGTACTAATGTTACTGATCAATATAACACGATCGTTTGACGTAATATGTACATTCTAATGCTTTTTGGAAACATTGCAGGGTATTCTTTATAATACGTGATATCGGCAGATAGAATTTCGTTTTGTAGAATGTGTTGTAACATATCTAGCATTGAACACAGTTTTATAACATATTTTCTTGTTTAAACACGCGTTTTGTCTTGATACCGAGATTGATGCTTACATGTTAATCTCATGGAATATTTCATGCCCCTTTCTAGAACCATTTTGAGTTTGCCGTAATGTAGCTGTCTGCTGTTAATTATTTTGTGTCAAGTTCAAAGGTGGTGTGGGAAACAGAGTGAAATTTTGTCGCATACAAAATATGAGTGTTCTAGCTTTGAAATGTTACTATGGTTTAGAGATCTTGGGCGAAGCTTTGTTTAAACAATAAAAAAATGCACCATAAACGCCCTCGTGTAGGGATGGGTGATTTTATGTTGAAAATAAATGCCTGTCATATTGATATGTGTTTAACTGTTGTCCATGATTCTTGATTTTTGAGGGTCAGTTTGTACACACACATTACATACCTAACGTTTGTTCATGACTGAAGGCTACACTTTAAGATAATGTTCATTTATGAAGAACAAGCTTACTTGGATTTGAGTTCAGGACCTAGCCTTTCCCCTGGAAATTATATTGTCTATGTGAGTTTTGTCAGATTATTTGTTAAAATTTAGGTAAACAGATTTGTCTGTGAATCTGATGGAAAGTTCCATTGGAAATGACCTAAGTCCATGACATTTGTTGTATTGTAAGACAAGTGGCAGTCTGTATATTCAGAAGACCAAGCAAGCAATTATTTATTCTTATTTTAATATCGGTCTTGGTGAAATCCCGTCTGGTTGAGTTTAGATATGATCTGAGGAACTACATGTTTTACAAATTATTCATTGGAATTACAAAAGTGCTCATTGACAGTTCGAGCCAAACCACTATATTGGAATTATTATGAATTCATTCAAAGACATTCTGGGTTACATCATTTTGATACAACAAAGCTATTGAGATATGAAAATATTCATAACTATTGGTACATCAGCACATTAAAGGCAAGAAATTCATTCGGAATACTCTATACACATTTTTGCATGTGGATCAGCTGTTCATCAAACAGGTATGTTGTGCCCAGCGTCAACTTCTATCTGACTTTGAACCCGGTGAATAACCATATTTGCCAAGTTTCCCATGGTCACCAAAATATTTATATTTCAGTGTTGCAATACATTGTTAAAGTATAATTTATACTCGTTCTGGGAGAATCAATGTAAGATGTGTCGATATTGTATCGGCTAATAGGACGATAATTCCATCTAATGTAATGTGTCATAAAATAAAGCAATTATATTTCCGCATTAGTCATTTACTAGCTGATTGTGCAAATGATTCCGAAGTAATCATGTAGTAGCGAAGGTAGATTTTTTTCAAAAATTAGTTTTGCTTCATTATTTATCTTGAGTGCAAAATAGTAGTGTTTTATTTTGCTAAATGTCTTCATACTCTGCGTTGTTTTGAAATTTTAGATGATTTTCAAAATACCCGCACGTAGTGGCGGTCCATTATTTCCAAAATGACTTTAAGTAGTGTCTGTCCAAAATTTCCAAATTACGTGGAAGTAGTGCCGGTCCAAAGTTTCCAAATTTGCCTGGAAGTAGTGTCCGTCCAATATACCTTAAAGTGTTAATTTTCCGGTGATTTCCAAAAATACCTCTGTGCGTTACTTATCTAGTGATTTTCAATTTGTGTAATTTTGAATTTCAACTACACAGATACATGAAAAATGAACGGCAATAAAATGTAATAATTTAAAAAAATTAAAATAAAATGAAATTAATCAATGATTCGTCTAACTGCAATGGCCATTTCTTACTACCAAAGTTGTATTTGTTTGCCATAATGCCCCGTCTTAATCATTTTTTCTCTAAAGAGAATTGTTATTTATTTCAGCATCATAACCAAGAAATATAATCTGTAAATCTGACTCTTTTCTGAAAGTTGGATTAAATCTTTTCTGTCGTTTCAAATTACCAACTGTAACACATATATGTCTAAGCTTGTAAACAAACAGGTATTATGTCTTGATTCCAAGATTGTTACTTTCACGGTAATCTTGTGAAATAGTTTAATCACCTCTATGAAACCTGTTGAATTCGATACAAGTTACCTTTGTGCGTGCATTTTAGATAGGACCCCCCCCATAAAAACAGTGCCTGCTGCTGCACCCAATGCACAGCAGTTGCGGTTGTACCGTACATTCGGTCACATTTTCCACATGTTCGTTCTCTTAAAACATTATTAGTGATTTTAGGATGTCCATTTGTTTCAATAAGATCCGAAATAGCGTCATAGTAGTATACACCGAGATAAAACTTAATTTCTCGAAAATTTTATGATGTATTTATTTATATGTAGAAACGAATACGGACGAATAGCCTTATTTAAGATTTCAGGTTAGTGCAGTTTTGTCATTTTATCAATCATTGAAGTGCACCGTATGAAGCTTGCGGATTTATTTTTATAATGGCAAAATACCAAACATAATAATATCAAGGACACTGCTAACGGTTTCTTTAGTGCAACTAACGGTTTGCAGTATCCTATACCAAAAGGAATTCGATTTGGCGACATATTTGCAGTAATACGTATCAGATTGATGGGATTGGTGATATGTTTAAATCATTGGTGATGTTTACGTTAGATCTTTGTTAAATGACTTGATCAACCTGATGATAGGCAAATAAGTCACAATTCGTTATTATCTACTTATTTACGTATGGTAATACCTATGAAATTTGCTCGAGGATATCGCGCATGTATCTTTTTAACCGGGACCCAGATCTACAATTACGCAACGTGTTGTGCAGTTGGATAGAGCTCCTCGCTCAAGAAAGATTTTAAGAAGTTTCAAAGATCGGGGCATCATTATCGGTGAACAGTAGCTGGAATAATTAATTGAGTCTTGTTAATTCTTATAAAACGTTATGTAGGATTTTTAAAATTAATCTTTGAACGGTGAGATAGTTAATACCTCTACAGTTTTAATTCTATAAAACAAAAGCAGCACAGTTATTCAGACCAAGAGGCAGTGACATAGAATTTCATTATAAACTATAGTATATCACCAAATAACTTATGAATGGCAAAAATGTCGCTGTGACCTACATTTAAAAAGAATGATTCAAGAGTAACTTATTAATGTCTATTTGACATGACTATGCATACAAATTGCTGTGCAGGACACACAAAGAAAAAACTAAATAAAATTTTCCATGACGTAATGGATATTAAACAGGTTCTTTCACGCTAATGTTGTACAATGTACAGAGAAAATCAAATGCCAACGGAACAGCAACAGTGGAGACATAAAGTGGGTAATTTATATGATTACAGAAATTAATTTTATACTTCATGACGAAACAGAACATGATACTCAAGCAAATTATACTATACTCTATCATACTACTCCTGTTTATTATACTACTCCAGTATATTACACTATTTCAGCATATTATACTACTCAGTATATTATACTACTCAAGTGAATTATTCTACTCTAGTGTAACACACTACTCCGGTATATTGTATTTATAGATTAATGCATTTGAATGGGAAAATATGAACTAGCTTTTTTTTTCATCTGAGTAATACTGCACGACACTTGTTTGTGGCTATAATTTGAGAAGAAACATTTATTTAAACTATTCATTGGAATTACAGTATTCATTTACCTTTTGAACTAAATCATTCTTTTGGTATTATTGTGAATTCATTCAGGGATATTTTCTTTTTTCTTTTATATTGTTGTGATACATCAAGGCTATTGGTACATCAACATATTCAAGACACAGCACACTCAGTATTGAACTTTTAGGATTATACGTGATTTAATTCATGATACAAATGTTTACTTTGTAACTTAGAAAAACTAATTAATTGTTGATTTTACTAAACATGCTGGTTTAGCTTATTTCTGTTTCTTAGTTCAAGACCATAGATTCCTAACAGGACAAATAAAAATTTTGTTAGAAATTTCTGCGGATATTGTACATGTTATGAAGTGGGAGTGGGGAGGGCGACGCTCGACTAAGGTAAATTAAATCCGGTACGCTTGTACCTTTGTATAAGTATAGAACCTGTTTGACTCAACATATTTACAACATTTAAAAGATTTTTACTTTCCTCAAATTGCTCCTGAATTTATGTATTTATATAAAACTAATATTAGTGATGTTTTTCAAATACCCACCCCGTCAAAATAGTCCATGTCCAAATATAAAAATATTGTTATAAAGAAACCCAAACGGCTGAAAAGGCCTAAAACTCAACCTGGACATCTACATAATTGGCATGCAAATCTAATCAGGTCATCTATATCAAATTACATACAATACCACTTTTTCATTTATGTCACCTAAAGTCACCTTTGTATACTCCAGCAAACAAGTGTTTCATCCAAAAATGGATTCATATTTGGAAACAATTTTCCATTATGGAATCCATCTGGATCGGCCTTAACCTAATAACCCCCATATCAATAGCCGTCTTCACAGTCTTATTTGCAGGAAATCTGGAAAGATTAGTCACGGCATATTTTACTTACAATTAAGCAGTTTTTGCGCAAATCATTATTTCAATCCATGTGGCCTTGATCTGTGACATTTTTGGCACCAAACTGAATATAAATCTATCTTCTTTCTTCTCTCAAATGCACGCCATCAACCAAATCGGGTAAAAAATGTTAACACAGAACTGCATATCTGCGCTGAAACGATTTTTCTCTATGAGTCACACTGTGGCCTTTACCTTTGACATTTGACCCCCAATCATAAAGCAGTTTCTTCTCTCAGATCCAAGTAATTTAGCTAGGTCAAGGTATTTCGTACACAAGTTATTGTGGGGAAACACTTTCCTTTTATTAGTGGCTTTGACCTTGACATTTGACAATACGAGCCCAAATGAACAGATGTCACCCTTGTTCTAAATTAAAGTTGCTTACATTGTTTGATAAC
Source organism: Potamilus streckersoni (assembly GCA_016746295.1). Lineage (NCBI taxonomy): Eukaryota > Metazoa > Mollusca > Bivalvia > Unionida > Unionidae > Potamilus > Potamilus streckersoni. The sequence continues at coordinate 116,515 of JAEAOA010001693.1, forward strand.
GGTAGATCGTGGAGTACTTGAGTTACTGTATAGAAACGAAGTAAGAAATAGACGGATTTGTGGACAGACAACACCATAATATGACAAAGTTCATGAAGATATACAATAAATAAAGCTTTAAAGGGTTGCATACAGTCCTCTCTCTCTACCCTTGAAAGAGGCCACGCATTAGGTTGTAAGCGTATCTAAATCCATATGCACAGTAGTACCTGTCTTTCGCCTTGTAGCAATATGATAATATCAATTATTTCGTAAGAGGAAACATGTTCAAAGGTATCGAGGGACCTCATTTCAGGCAACTGGCCTGATTAAGTCTTTTGATCTTTGTATTTCTTCTGATCGCAACTTTTGTTATCACCATTCTATCAGAGAAGATAACAACAGATTTAGCGCATTACCTATTTGAACCTGTTTGTCAGATAATTTGTGCAGACCCTTCTTCGTCGCTCATAGATGTGAAACATGCGAGAAAAGGCGGTTAGCCTCACGAAGATTACACGCCATTCTGGATTAAGCAGATAGTGTACAGGGAAGTTGGTCTGGTAGTTTGCTGCACAGAGATACAAGAAGGTTATTAAATGCTGAGATAATTGTAGTACAGCGCATTACCAAGTACACACCATGGCAGCCAATCTGGGTTTAACAGATGGTAGGATTTAAAATCGCGCCATTTCAGTCGCCAGTCAACTCCGCTGACCACTCAAAACTCTCCGCCTCCATTCCTTTTCAAGAACTTCAAGTTTAAGTTATATCTCTCTTGAACTGTGCAGTAAAATGTTATGTGATAATCTGGAATTCAAATGTAACAATCAAGGCATCCATCAGTAACATAATCGACCTACATCCATCTTTTGCTAAATGTTTGCTCTCTGTTAGCTTTAAGAAACTCGTTAACTTCAACTCTTTTTGGTTGCAATTATTTCACTGCTTGGACACATATTTCCTTCGCAAGAAAACATACTAGATTCCCCCGTTTTGGCCTTTAGCAGAAATAGTTGCACTTGCTGACATCAATAAACATGCAAATAAGGCCCAAAGATTAACATACATATCACACGTTCTAGGTCAAACCATTCGAAATATATTTCAATCGATAGCCACATTATGGTACATTTTCGAAACCTATATATTTTAGTTATGGAGAATGGTGGTATGCTTAAAAAAACGAAACCATTCTATTTTTCAGTTCTTTGGAGAAAAAAAAATAGATTAAAACTTGCCTTAATTTTTTTTTATTGTCATCTAGATACTTCAACAAGGGCGACAAAACATTCATATAGACTGAGGACAAGACATATTTATCTACATTGAGGATAAGACATTCATCTAGACTGAGGACAGGACATATTTATATAGACTGAGGACAAGACATATTCATAGACTGAGGACAAGTCATATTTATCAGCACTAAGGACAAGACATATTTATCTAAGATGAGGGCAAGACATATTTATCTAGACTGAGAACATAACATATTCATCTAAACTGAGGACAAAACATTTATCTAGATTGAGGACAGGACATATTTATCTAGACTGAGGACAAGATATATTAATCTAGACCAAGGGCAAGACATATTTATCTAGACTATAGACAAGACATATTTATCTAGATTGAGGACAAAACATATTTATCTAGACTAAGGACAAGACATATTTATTTAGACTAAGGACAAGACATATTGATCTAGACTAAGGACAAGACATTTATCTACACTGAGGATAAGACATATTCATCTAGATTAAGGACAATACATATTTATCTAGACTGAAAACAAGACATATTCATCTAGACTGAGGACAAGACATATTTATCTAAATTGAGGACAAGACATATTCATCTAGATTGGGGGTTCCTAAAGGGTAATAAAGCCTCTGCAACTCTTCTCAATCGCACCCTGTTTATGCCGCTTTCTTGTCTTCTATCCGGGTGGTTCCCCCATCTGCCATCTTTAGCTCTTCCTCAAAGAAGTGTTTCCATGTTTTCTTTGGCATGCTCACTCTCTTCTTGTCTTGAGGTTTCCACTACAAAGCTAGGTAAGTGATGTTGTCCGCTGGCTTCCTCAGTGGGTGTCCTTTACGACTTTCTTGGCTGTCTTCATAGTGATACGTTGTTGATAGTTTTTTTTTTGTCTTAGTTTTGTGTTGCTGTTTGTTTCTGGCCATCTGACTTTTAGTATATATCGGACTAGAAGTATAGTTTGGTGTTGAGTATGTATCGAAATAGAAATACAGTTGAGTATGTATCGAACTAGAAATATAGTCAAGTAAACATCAGACTTGAATATAGTCAAGTATATATCGGACTTGAAATACAGTTGAGTTTGTATCGGACTTGTGAAACAGTCACGATAAGAAATATAGTCGAGTGTCTAACAGACTAGAAATATACTCCAGCATCTATCGGAGTAGAAATATAGTTTAATATGTATCGGTTTACAAATATAGCAGGTATATATCGGACTAGAAATATAGTCAAGTATATGATGTATTAGAAAAGTAGTGGAGTGTCTATCGGACTAGAAATATAGTTGAATATATTTCGTATTTTAAATATTGCTGAGTTTTATCGGACCTGGAATATATTCATATAATATTTGTGAGTCTATCTGCCATCATGAACGATTTTTTAAAATGAAAATGTCTAATATTGTGCCAAATCAAACGTTACTGAATTACGAATGTTGTGATTTTACTGTTAATTCACGAGGTACAAAATCGTGTATGTCGTGATAAAATCAATTAGTCAGTGAATCGTGTATTTGATGAAATTACCGTTAATCCAAGATTCACCGAATCGTGTATGTTGGGATATAAGCCAATCCATGATTCATCGAATCGTGTATGATGTGATATTTATGCCAAGTAAAAATTCAGTCATTCGTGTATATTGCGATATTAATTCCAAATCAAAAGCTACCAAACCGTATATGTTGTGATATTTGTTCAAATCATAGGGTTATTATTAGTTTATACATGAGGGTTCTGGCCCTCTCACTCCTTAGTTTTCTTTATTTTTACTGCTCAAGTCTTCTGAGTTGCCAGGATGCTTGATTAAATTCATCTGACATGCCGGGATGCTTGATTAAATTCATTTAACTTGCCAGGTTGCTTGCTTTTCACGTTCATGGCTAAATTTCACATATCACAAACCGTGTGTAAGAAATATGGATACAATTTAGGCATTATTAACTTTGTTTGCCAAGGGCGAAATGAAAAACTCAAACGTACCTATATAACTTATTAAATCTTACTAAAGTAACAATTATCCTACTATTTGTGACCCTAAATGACATGAACAGTTAAGAAATAGTATTCTCATTAAATGTCACTAAAAGAAATAAAATGGAAAAAATCGCAAACTAAGCAGTAGGCTCTCTTTAAAACTTTACTGATATTAAAATGGTTAATTACATAAATTATTGCATATGAAAGTTATCATTCACGATGTTGTAAATATTGTTATGTAAATTTTATCACGAAGTTCCTCGAGTTTACGATAAAGACGTTTCTAGAGTATTTCTTAGAAACAAGAACGAAAAACTTCTCTGCAATCTGCTAAAATTCAGTGCAGAAAATTTGATGCTTTTTAAAAGACTTCTAAATTTGAGAACATGAATGAAAACCCTGTGTGACCCCAAAAAAGAACAGTTCAATGTGGTTGAATTACGAAAAAAATGACATTAAGGAAAATAAACTATGTATAATAGAGTAATGCTCCAAGTGCGGAATAAACACAGATACACTTAGTGATTAATTAGTATGTAGCTGTTCTGATAGCTATCGAAAGTAAAATATTTATATCGCATAAACATGGAAATAATTTTACGATCAATTATGGAAAGCAAGTATCTGCATTCAGAGATTTAGTGGTAAATACATTCAAAAACACTTTTATCGTCATGTCTTTCATGTTTATAAAAAGTGGGTTTTCAATAATCACCTTTGATGCTTCACACATCGCCCGTGTAAATAAAATTTCACTTGTTGATGTTAATATTTAGTTTGCCACTTTTCATGGGTAACAGATTACCTGTGTATCTAAGATAAAAATACCTTCTCATCTTAAAAAGACAAAAAAAAAGCGACAATGAAGGGAAAGAGCAAGATGATAAAGAAGGCTCTTGTGAAAAAAATGCTAGACGAAGCAAAGAGAGAGAGAGAGAGAGAGAGAGAGAGAGAGAGAGAGAGAGAGAGAGAGAGAGAGAGAGAGAGAGAGAGAGAGAGAGAGAGAGAGAGAGAGATCATTAGGAGAATATCTGATTGAAACGAAACAATTCATATAAATTTGCAGGAGATAAGTAAGAAAGATTTAAACTTATTTCTAATAATCAGGTTGATCTTGACATTCCTGAAAATCATTAAAAATCCAGAAACTTAATTTCTGTAAAGGTGCCGCTGAAATTTAAAGATGGCGCTCCACAGATATTGCGTATTTTTCGCAGGTGCAGCTGAAATTTAAAGGTGGATCTCCACAGATATTGAGTTTTTCTCACAGACGCAGCTGAAATTTAAAGGTGGCTTTCCACAGATAATAAATTTTTCTCACAGATGCAGCTGAAATTTAAAGGTGGCACTCGACAGATATTACATACTTCTCACAGAGCGATAAGTTCAAGGTGAAGTGGTTTTCATTTACAACATACGCAACGGCGAGAATGTTGACGTATTTCAATGCTGCCTTCATTTACTATAGCTGAAATTTCTCCACATACAATACTTGTTAAATTTGTACATGATCTATGTACACACCAACCATAATGGCTGTTTCCATCTGCTTGAAAGTAAGTCCGTTTGAACTAGTTCAAAGTATATTAACTTTAGCAGGGACTAAAATAAAGAATGCAATAGCAGCTTTTAAAATTCAATCAATAAATTACAGAATACATAAAAAGTATAAAAGGGTATCGGCTCACGTTTTACAATTAATCTTTTAAGTCCAAAAAGTGAAAATGACCAAGCGGAGCTAGCACGTTTGTGTGGATTCACATTTCATGCAATGATAAGCTATATACTCTGTATACTCTAGAACCCAAATTACATCAACCAGTAATGCACTAAAATAAAGGGAATTAAAAGTTGTTGTTCTTTTTAAAAATACAATACCGTAGAAATTCAAGGTCTATTTTAAATAGCTAGGTTAATCAAGGTTAACTGGTGATGAAAACTTGTGAAATTATTTTCCTTTCACAAATAAACACCATGCAAGGAACGAAATTGTAGAGCGTCACCAATGCAACTTTGACAAAATTATACCCTTTTGCCAAGTAATCAAGGTAAAATAAGAAACGGAAACAGTCTTTACTGTATTAACAAAAAAATTCTAACTTTCATGGATTTTTAACAGTATCTGAATTCAAAATGTATTTTATGATGTGTTTGTCAATATAAACACACCGTTTGGTCAAAGATCACTCTGAACATATTAGGTTTTGTTTTGAACAAATGGATGATTTTAATTGAGCCCTATAAATTTACAATATCAGAGAGCAATATATATATATATATATATATATATATATATATATATAAAGAAAACAAATCATATGGCGAATAACAACACTTTCAAGCGTACTGGACCCACCAAGGGATCACGTGTGTCAGGGATTAATTAAAATAGATGCAATAAACTGACGACGAACAGTACGAAACTAGTAACTAACTAGCCTAAGCGCTTTCGACTCTTAATGAGTCTTTTTCAAAGGCAAATACAAAACATATATACGATAAACAAATAAACACAAAAACGTTGTGTTTGTAAACCTCTTCATGGCTGTCTTCACATGTGCTAAAACTATAAATACAACCAGCTTGTATAGACTAGTTGCGGAAACTAAAAACGTTGTATAATTCCCTAAAAGTCTACAAGCCAAAGCGACATCTATTTTTACTTTTTGTACATATGTAACGCAGATTATATCCCGGATATTTGATTCTATACTGGTTATTCTTATAGTAAAATTTGAAATTCTAATAGTGCATAGTTTTTATTTTCTAGTCTTCTTGGTTTAGACCGCTTGGTTTCAATGTATCCAGTATGATTCCTTTTCCTTCCTGGTTTCGGAACTCCAGCTGTGGTTGTTAGCAATAGCGATAAGTATTATATCACTGAAAGTGTGACCAGAGGAGGAGAAGTGTTCTGCGACCGGGCTTCTGTACAGCTGTTTGTCATCCAATCAGATCTATGAAGGTTTATCCTTTTGTGTAGCTTTTCAGTTTCTCCGACGTACTGTCGCTTTGGCTTGTAGACTTTTAGGGAATTATACAACGTTTTCAGTTTCCGCATCTAGTCTATACAAGCTGGTTGTATTTATAGTTTTAGCACATGTGAAGACAGCCATGTAGAGGTTTACAAACACAACGTTTTTGTGTTTATTTGTTTATCATATATATGTTTTGTATTTGCCTTTGAAAAAGACTCATTAAGAGTCGAAAGCGCTTAGGCTAGTTAGTTACTAGTTTCGTACTGTTCGTCGTCAGTTTATTGCATATATATATATATATATATATATATATATATATATATATATATATATATATATATATATATATATATATATATATATATATATATATAATGTTTGCTGACTGGCTGAAACGCAACAACAAAAAAGACTGAATAAAACAAAAGTACTGACAATTGATGACTGTTTTATGCAGTCGAATTGTCTATAACCACCATGCCGTGTCACCCTAACCGGCATTAAAACTACATTTTGAACAAATACACACTTTGGCTTGGCTTGACGGCTGCTCGAGGAAAACTGAGCAAGTAAGCATTATGAAAATGGATATATGTAAATGTGTACCGACTCACTGAAAACAAATACATTAAAATGGTTCAGGTAGAACAAAATAGAACAGGTCAAGGAGCTGTACGTTCATATTCGATCAGTTTTGATGGGCAGAAAACACATATCATTGCGTTGATATTGAAAACTTAACCAGGCTTGACGACACCCAAATAAATAAAACACAAAGATCACAAATTTGTGCGCAGCAAATATTTTAGCCACATTTATACAGTAGCTAACATAAGTAAATACAAAATATGTTGTTACAATGCAGGGAATACGTGTGAAATCATGCGTGAAGAAACACTCTTGTGAACTTTAGAAACTTTCACTATAGGTTCAAATTTCCAACTGTTGTTTATTGCGACTTTGTGTTTTTTTTTCAAAACCTGATGACATTTGTTCTGGTGGATAAGTAGCAAAGCTGGACATACCTCATTTACGAAAACGCATATTATCTCTAATCTGCATTACATTCAATAATTCAATTAATTCACAAAGAATACATATCAATCGTTTAAAGTGGAACTGGTTGTATTTCGGTTTTTTAACAAGTGTTGTTAACTAAGAGCGCACAAAAAGTGGCCGATGAACTGAGACTAACGAATGTTACACCTATGATACATTCAAAAGATAAGACATTACAATAGTATGCCACATTTATGAAGAATAATTGAAAGAAAACAAAGCTACAGACCACGATTATTTTTATATGATTTTTCGCAAGACGATTGCAAGTTAAATTACGTCTGGAAAATTGATCCATTTCCTTCTTGTTAGACAAGATCCTGATTATTGTAAAAATTTATCACTACCGACAAAAAACTACATCCCATTTAGAAAGGTTTTTATAGTTAACACGTTAAAAGAGAAGTAAAAATTTACTGTAAACATTAATGATAATATTTGTATATATGTACAGTTTCTTGGCTTAAGCTTAAACAGTTAAAAAAAAATTCGGGGGCGGGACAAAATTTATTTAGATAAGATTCTGAAATCATTAAGATTCCAATTGTTCTTTGAGAATGTTTATAGTAAGGAAAAAGATAAATATGAGATACATTTGGGAAAAATATAATAAAACCAACAGGTTTACATACAATTTGGAGTTATATTAGAATAATACAAAAAAATTCGTCATTTTTTAATCAATAACGAACTAATCATTTTGATAAGAACTTCTTGAAACTGCTGAACAATGATGTTTTAGTAAAGAAAATGGAGAATTTAAGGAAGAGTCCAGCTGTGAAAATATGTACATATGAAAACCAATTTGCTAATTTGTAAGAAGGTACATAATTTCTCAAACAATTTTAGTATATAGAATGGCTGGCACTTGTGAGGATAGAAAATGAAACAATCAAACTCATCAAACCGCCATTTGGCTGATTTAAGGTACCGGCAGCATTCAGACTGCTGATGAACGAGTTCTCTTACAAGTTACACAACACAGTGATAATGTAAACTATTTATGACATGATATTTTATGTATACATAATCTTTTAAACAAACAATTGTTACGATGATATACAGGAATATATACCTTCTTTGAGACGAACCATTGAAATAAGGTCAATAGTATTTAATATATCTGTAATGAACAAGAAAGTTGTAGGTTTATTTAAGGCCGAATTAAACAGTTCACAAATATCAGAATTCATTGGGTTAAGCCATAAACTTAATTTACAACTGATAATGATGCAATAAAAGTAATTAATATGTCAATAAATATAAAATCAAACTCAATTTAAAGTTTTATATGTCTAAAATAGTTTCTGTTAAAGCACAAAGACAATCGACAAATATTAGACACTTGTTAGATCACAGAATCATGCCATGTTCAGTATCAAGATGAACAGAGTGGCTCTATTCTGCGCCAATAATATGCCTTATTTAGTTAGCAACATAAATACAGTGCACTTCGGATATTCTCTGGTTGCATCTTTAATATACCATGTTGAGAGATCTAAAAGCTTGTGTCTGTCTTTAGCAGTATAGTATGAAGCACAAAGCATAACCACGCAAAGCACATTTTCAGCATAACCATACCAAGCACATCGGCAGCATAACCACGCGAAGCACATTGGTAGCATTACCATGCGAAGCACATTAGCAGCATTACCATGTCAAGCACATCGGCAGCGAAGCATACTGTCAACGAGTCGTAATTCTGATTATAGAGAAGTAACTGTACAGATATTATATTTTATCATGGACTATGCAGAAAGGCTTTGGGGTTAACCTTTGCCGTCTTTCATTATACCGTGTACCGAATGAATTAAGTACAGATAACCTGTGAATTAGATGCGCCCATAGTAAAAGATGTGTGTTATAATTACTGCCATCAACTTGTCAGCGTTAAATACTTAACTGAACTATTAAAATTTATTTAGTATCAAATATTTTGTGCGAGCTTGAAAAGGGAAGAAACAAAAAGACGTGCAAAATTGCTGGTGTCACAAGGATTATTTGCAATAAGAACACCACGAAAGAGAACACCACTACTAATTAAGTAAGAAAGAATTAATCATGTTATGAAGAAAGAAAAACAAAGCTACCGACTCGCTTATAAAACTGTGCAGATCCAGATTTGCCGGCGCATTATGCACCATCATATCATGGTCTATGCAGTTTGTTAGGAGTAATCAGTAGAATAAGAATAGACAACATATTCCGTGATCTGCAGGCTCATTATGTAACTGCAGATCAGCATCTTATGTTTTTGTAGTTTGTCTGCTCTTATAAGTGAATATATACGGCATCAAGGAGAATATAAGTGCTAAAGCCGTCTAGTAAGTGCATATCGTACAGTATTTGTTACAAAACAGCCAAAGATGACAACGAAGCAATTAAAATACCCCACAAAAAGAGGAGGTACGAGAAAGGACGAAATCAATCAAGTATCTTGTGCTACATCGGGAGATCCAATCAAAGATACGTAAAATTTCATTTATGAAACAATTCAAGAATTAAATAGCTAAGTACCTTAAAAATGATACATATCTGAGCTATGTAGCTTCTCTAGTAAAAATAACTTGCTGCAAATCAACAAGAACATGCGATGTTAGTGTCACAATTATGCATTTTTCTAATACTAGTACAAAGTTACAGTCTAGGATTCGGCGAATGTGGATATGTGAGAAAGCTTGCCAGTAGCTTCTCGTGGGTCGGTGGTTTTTTTCCGGTGATTTGCCGGTTTCTTCCTCCACCATTAATACTGGCCGCCATGTATAGCATATCGTGTGCTGAAAAATGGCGTTAAGCCTCACAACAACAAAGTTACAGACCTATTGAACGGTTTCTTATCAAGCTTCCGGCAGAAAGCTTGTGAAATATGTTTATTAGTAGAAGCAGATATACGAGTTAGATAACGTTAACTACTACCTAAAAGATAACAAGCAACAATTGGGATACATTTAAGATTAACTGTTGAGTTTACGTTCATTGAAGTATGAACCAAAAAAAACGTCTTGCAAACTGAATGATCCACGAAGCAGTATTAAGTTGTGACGCTGTGAGGGGGCAGGAATTTCATGAAACGTCATCAGAGTCGAGATTGTTTATGGATCTCATTAATGTACAAAGTGATAAAAATATTCGAAATTAAAATCAATTCTGGTTTATAAAATATGATGGGTAATGAATGAATTATCTGTTCTGAAACAAACGAAACAGTTGTTGCTATATTGCTTCAGAAACGAATATAATGCAGGAATCTCCTCGACAAATGTCACATAATGTGGCTGCATGTGTGTGTGTGTGGAGAGAGAGAGAGAGAGAGAGAGAGAGAGAGAGAGAGAGAGAGAGAGAGAGAGAGAGAGAGAGAGAGAGAGAGAGAGAGAGAGAGAGAGAGAGAGAGAGAGAGAGAGCATAACTGCACACTGAAAGATAGCACGACATTACTGACTTATGAAAGATCTGGTTTGGATTCACCCAGTTTTTTTCACGTATCTACTGTATCTGGGTTGATCCATTTTAAGTTCCTTCTAGAACTGCACTTACCATCTCTGTAAATTCTGACAGCAGCTTAGTTTCAGCCGAGTTTGTTCCCTACCCACCAACCCAACTTTTCGACGACGGCCAAGGACATCTTCACTGTTTCAAGGCTGAGTATCATCAAATCTTAAGTATTTTCGAGAAGAAGTCATTTATTTAAATTATAATCACTACTGAGCAGAAAGGTAATTTCTTATAGTTTTTCGTTTATGAGCCAATTTCGTGCAAAATATGTAAATACGACGGTATGTTTTTATCCAAAGCTTATGTAATCACGAAGCGAAATCAGCTATCATGTCACACCCGAATGATCGACTCATCTTGGTCCTACTTTATATAACAACGTAAAATGTCAGAATGTAACACAAACCCAGTCTCTCTCTCTCTCCATCCCTCTCTCTCTCTCTCTCTCTCTCTCTCTCTCTCTCTCTCTCTCTCTCTCTCTCTCTCTCTCTCTCTCTCTCTCTCTCTCTCTCTCTCTCTCTCCGCGGAGCGGAATTCAGCTTTATATTTTAGAGTCTTCTATCATAATTTTTTATTCAAAGCATTATTGAGTATACACTGCAAACATCAAATTATCACTTGGCCCGTGTTGTTGATGTATGTTAGTGTATTTTGCAAATATTTTGCACATAATTCCATATAAAGGCTGAAAAAAAAAACAATACATTACCAGTGAGAGTGGCGAAACTATTACATTTCATTTTCGATTCATGCAGATGTAAACTAAAGAAATTAAAGAGTTTAGCCAATCAGATTGTTGATGACCGTAATAAAGAAAGAAAAACTTCATTATGATTATGTCGTATGATGTAAACATTTTGTAGAAAGCAGCTTACACTTTTAATCCACCTGATAAAGTTCTTTAACCGACAAATGAAAACAACTAAACAAAGATACTGTCATAACCAATTAATATTTTTTGGAAAACGGCTAACTGCCATAAGTGGATAATTGAATACTTGATATTTAAAAACGATACCAACGATAATGAAGCAATAGTAGCATGCTTCTTTTATCATTTGGAACACCTCGGCTAGTTCCGTGAAACACAAATGTCTCTGCGTTGATGTATGTCCGCGCAATAATTTACAGAATAATCATTCATTTTTTTTTTTGCCGGACATTTCTGCACATATAAAGAAACCCCAAATCTATCCTCGGCTATTTATCAGATTCGATTTACGATAGGATGAACTGAAGTTGCGAAGGAAAAGAAAATTCGATGCATTCAAAACTTCTCAGTTAATCCCATGTTTCGGAGATAACCGAGATGGTTCGAATGGCAGCTTTTGGCATACCTTTCGAGGTTCAAAACTAACGCCATGCATCCGTACATATCAAATAAATAATCTGATTAAGGAGGGTACATAACAGATCAACCGTTCAGTCCTTGAAAGTACACATCAGATCAACCACATAATCATAGCGCGTGCACATCAGATAAATCATTCGGTCCATTATCGTACATATCAGATCAATCATACAACAGCGTACACATCAGATCAATCATTCGGTCCATTATCGTACATATCAGATCAATCATACAACAGTGTACACATCAGATAAATCATTCGGTCCTTTATCGTACATATCAGATCAATCATACAACAGCGTACACATCAGATAAATCATTCGGTCCATTATCGTACATATCACATCAGATCAATCATTCTGTCCTTTATCGTACATATCAGATCAATCATACAACAGCGTACACATCAGATAAATCATTCGGTCCATTATCGTACATATCACATCAGATCAATCATTCTGTCCTTTATCGTACATATCAGATCAATCATACAACAGCGTACACATCAGATAAATTATTCGGTCCATTATCGTACATATCAGATCAATCATACAACAGCGTACACATCAGATAAATCATTCGGTCCATTATCGTACATATCACATCAGATAAATTTTTCGGTCCATTATCGTACGTATCAGATCAATCATACAACAGCGTACACATCAGATCAATCATTTGGTCCTTGAGCGTACAGATCAACCATACACTCCTACAGCGTACACATCAGGTCAACCATTTGGTCCTTAAGCGTACACATCAGATCAACCATGCAATTTATGAGCGTACACATCAGAGAAAAAAATAGGTCCTTGAGCGTACACATCAGATAAAAAATTCGGTCCTTTAGCGTACACATCAGATAAGCCACAGTCATAGAGCGTAAAATATTTTTTTTTTTTTTTAAAAAAAAACCACATTGGTTGTGAGTGCTAAAATAACAAATTATGAAATTGCAAGAGTACATTGAAATTTTTCTCAACCTAACTCAGGGCTAATTGTCAACTATATAAAAAATTTTCGCGTAGGATAATTAATATAATGTAATGTTTGCGATTCCAAGTTCTATATTATTCCTACATAATTATCATATTTTTAAAGTTATACTTTGCTGATAACAACTGACAATTCAAGGGTCCTTCGGTCATCGCATGCTTTAGAGCTTATGTTCACTAAATAATAGGTGTCAATTTTTACGGAACGTAGATAATTAAAATAGTTCGAATACTCAATTTACGTATCGTTTGATGGTTATTTATAACATGTGTAATCTTGATTGCGTGCTTCGGGAGATAAAATCAACAAATTAAAGAGACAGCTTTTGAAGCGTGCGCAGTCTGACAGGAAAATCACTGGTAAAACCCGTCAATAATACCAACATATCTAATTTTCCACGTTATTTACGCCAATCCCCTGCAAGCTGATGCCATTCAAATGGCCTTAATGTGACATGCACTTACTCATAAACTACATTTCATCTTCATTCTGCTACTTGTATTGGTTTCGTGTCACATCCAAAGACTTGATTTGATCGGCAGTTGTCTTATTGCTATTTAGTGTGGAGTTTAGCTTGTAGTTGCTCATCGCATTTCCTCCAAACATGTTTTTGTAAATGTTTAACGCGGAACTAAAATGAAAACATGAAATTTATTAAAAAATGTGTTTAATAGGTGAAAACTATTTTAAGTTGCGCATGGAGATGGTAGGTCTGTGATGAGGTTCCTTATTAAGTATATGTACTGCACTCAGGTTGTTTGCCTACTACCATGCAAAGTAACAGTAAAAAGAAATACTTCGAAGAGTGATTTCCCCTGTGTAGAGTAATTATTACGAGAAAGCATACGTATCTGGAGAGGTTACTATCTCTTTATATGGCCCACCTTTATTGATCATAGTTATATTTGTCTTGGTTCATTCGAATAATTTCCCTTATAAAGACTAATTACTAAAAGATTATAGGCTGAATGCCAAACGATTAAATAAACATCTGGATTACTTACTGTCCTAAAGGAGGGCTAGCCTGTAATAATGACAGGTACCTTTCTAAATGCGGTAGCTTATAAGGTGCCATAGCGGTAAAAAGCTAGTCCAATCAGAACGTTGCCGTTGAAACTTTAATGTCATATGTTTAGAATTCCAATTTCACGTGTTGTACCAAAAAATGTATGTAAATAAAGTTCCATTTTCATGTTCGTGATTTTAAATTGTATCTGTTGAATTAAGCAGCAGCGATTGTAAATTATATTTTTTATCTCTAGCTTTAGATTGTGCCGTTGAAATTACACGGGGGTGTTTGAAATTTCAATGTAATTCGTCGATAATTCCTAATTAATTTATTGGCTCAAAAGAGTTTATGTTGAAAGTTCCATTTCGTCTGTTGAGTTTTTATATTTCATCTGTTGAATTACACAGCGCTGGCTGAAAATTCGATGTAAAAGATTGCATTTTCTGAATTAGAAGGCGGTTCTTGAAATTTTAATGTCGTATGTCGAGAGTTTCAATTTAAGATGTTGAACCAAAATGACTGTGCTAAAAGTTCCATTTCGTATGTTAAGTTCTTAGATTGTACCTGTTGAATTACACTGCGGTGGTTGGACATTTTATTGTGCTTGTCAGAACTTATTTTCATTTTGAGAAATGATGTGTTAGTGTTAAAAGTAATACTACATAATGTCCACTTTAACAAATCAAAATTACACCGAGCATTAAGATACATCATTCGTGTATTCAAATATGAGGCGCCATTACATTTCATGCATTTACATTTTGAAAGTTACCGTTCACAGGTGGAGAATTACTAAGAATTTCTTCGCTAGAGGTTGTTCTCATGAACGGACCACATTATTTTTAAACGATGCTGCTTCTCAATGCTGGGAAATTCTACAGATGAAATCTAAATTCTCGCCATATGAAATGGAACTTTCATCACAAACAGTTGCGTACAAAGTGTGAATTAGGGATTCTCGACATATGATATTGAAAATTCAACCACCGCTGTGTAATTCAAATTATACAATATAAAACGTCGACATAGAAAATATAACCTTAACCCACCACTGTATAATTCATCATATAAAATCTAAAATCTCGATCTAGCAAATGGAACTTTAAGGACATGCAATTTGATCCAACACGTGATATTGGATTTCTCGATACACGACATCCAAATTTCAACTGCATCTTTTTCACTGGACTTGTTTTGTCTGCTACGGCGCCTCATATTGGCTTTCCTTTTACTTTAACAGACTGGGCACGGAAAAAAAATTAATTTGTCACGCACTGTCGGAGTTTGCAACTTGGATGCAATCTTACGCTAACAGTTTCTTTTAACAGAATGAGCACTGGAAAGCTTTTTGCTGGACAGACGTACACTGTATTAAAACCTAGCGTGTGGGTTGCAGCCTAATTTTAACTGCGAAGTTTCTGAGCACCATCAGTACCGGCATTAAAAACGTTAAGCAGGTACCTAGTTGCCACCTAATTATCACTGGAAGAGATAACACACGATGGGAAAGACTCATTAGGACAATAATATCGCGAGGCGCTTTTTTAGCATTCGTTTTGAAAATATACCGGCAACTTCCCATATATTTTAAAAATTTTATTTTAAGTTGTGCATGATTTTATATGTAATCGCCCTAATTTTATGAATCAACAACGGAGGAAAGTGAACGCGTGCTGCACTGAAA
The DNA here is from genome assembly GCA_016746295.1 of Potamilus streckersoni. Taxonomy (NCBI): domain Eukaryota; kingdom Metazoa; phylum Mollusca; class Bivalvia; order Unionida; family Unionidae; genus Potamilus; species Potamilus streckersoni. Next base: position 132,308 of record JAEAOA010001693.1, read on the forward strand.
TATATATGCAACACATCAGAGTTTTAAAATCTGAATATTTTCTTCACAAAAAATTATACCCCTCCCACTACTCCAATAATTTATATGATCAGTACTTAGAGGGACATGTGCATACGTATATTTATAAATATCTTTGTTCCTAAAATTGACAACCGCTTCACTATCATCTCATATTGAAACAGTATATGAATACATCCACTCTAAGCTAAAACAAAATCTGAAAATTTGTTTCAGGACTTGCTTGTTATCAGTTTTATTTCTTACAATTTCTAATTGCAACCGAGAGCCATTCCACCATGCCCAAGTTTCAAACATCATATCAATTGTATATCTTTGATATCATTGGTATAAAAAAATATTATTGTCTCCATCAACCCTACTCGAACAAAAACAAATCTATAGTTTGTTGAAAGTATCTACAACAAAAAGGTAATCGTGATAACAATTTTAGGAAATAAAATGTATAATTACACTGAAGCAAACAGCATGTTATTTCCATTCATAATTTCATACGCAATAATCAAGAAGCATTATTAGCATAATGCATATCCCTTACACATTTATATATGTACTTACCTTTGAACATGGGAACGACAATGTGAGAAAGAAACAAAGTAATAGGGTTATGACGCGGATTGGTAGCTATTTGTCTGAGTATTTAAATTGCTTTAAATGAGAATGTTCGATTTCATGAATTTCTTTTCTTTTCACGTTTTGAAAATTTGGTGGACTTCTAAAATTTCTTTGTACGTTTTTTTTGTTTTTTTTTGTTGTTTCTCTACGTTCCCTATCATTGCAACCTACCATACTGATGAGACCTATACTAATGAGCACATGTTGGACTGTATTAAAACAGTCAATTGCTTGGAGGTAGGTTTAACTTGAAATTTTTATTTGTGATTTTATGGAATGAGTGGATTATTTTAAGTAACTTTGCCACACACCATGCTGCTGCGCGTGATTTAGAGAAATCAACGTGACATAGGTGTTCGATTCATATTTACCTTTACCACTGTTCTTGGTTCATATCAGAAAGTCAAATATAACAGAAGGGTTACACAAAGGTCATTTGTGTAACCATGCAAGGATAATGTGACGTAGCCACAGAAATCATCCAATTTAACCTTGTAATAAGCACTTTCATTGTACATCTATAATTGATTCACGTTCTGTCAAAACAAAGTGTACCGAGAAGGGTGAAAAATGTAATACCATGTCCACATTCTTACGAAAAATTAAACACTCACCACTGAACTGGTTACACCTTCCATTCAATTTAAAGACCGTCTGCGACCTTTGACCCACTGGCCTACTGCCAAGAGGAAAATTAATGCTATATGACACTTTTTTCAATTGTCTGTGCGTAATATCGCGTTAAAAATAATTTTCTGCTAATCGGTACATACTTCAAGAACTGCTCTTCACATGCCTGCACGCATAATAGGTTGTGTCGATCTGTCTTGACTTTTCACATACTTTCACTTAAGCATGAACGTCACCTGAATTTTAAAAGTGTTTCTATGTTTCCATTTTCATAAGAAAACGTTACTGACTCTCAATAAAGTCACATCTTTGAAAAGCGCGACTCTTGTAATGGCTATATGAAAGTGCCATTGTATGTCTTTAAAAAAGTTTGTTACGTATATCTATATTGATCACATATCCCTCTATCTTGCTCTTCAACTGGTTTCATCACTAAATTCGAAGCAAAATATCAATAAGACTGGGAAGAATGCTTACGAATTAACTTGATACAATGGATACAAAGACGTTAAGTCAGCATAAATACGACTAATAATTTATGAAAGAACGATTGTTGCACAATTGTCTGGTTTTAAACGAGCAGTTTTAAATGATATCAAAGATCTCCATTATGAAGCAAGGATAAAAATGGCATTAATGACAACTATAAAGAGGCATGGATCAACAAAATGTTATTAAGAACCACCATTAGGAAGCAAGGATACAACATGGCATCAACGACCACCATTAGCAAGCAGTGATATTCAACGGTATCGAATACCACTATTATGAAAGAAGGATACAAAATGTTATCAAAGACCGCCAATAGGCAGCAAGGATACAACATGAGATCAACGACCACCATTAGTAAGCAGTGATATTCAACGGTATCAAATACCACTATTATGAAACAAGGATACAAAATGTTATCAAAGACCGCCAATAGGCAGCAAGGATACAACATGGCATCAACGACCGCCATTAGTAAACAGTGATATTCAACGGTATCAAATACCACCATTATGAAGCAGGGATACAAAATTTTATCAAAGACCGACAATAGGCAGCAAGGATACAACATGGCATCAAAGACCACCATTAGCAAGCAGTGATATTCAACGGTATCAAATACCACTATTATGAAACAAGAATACAAAATGTTATCAAAGACCGCCATTAGGCAGCAAGGATACAAAATGGCATCAAAGACCACCATTAGGAATCAATGATACAAAATGGGTTCATAGACAGCCATTAGGCAGCAAGGATACAAAATGGCATCAAAGACCACCATTAGGAATCAATGATAAAAAATGGTTTCATAGACAGCCATTAGGTAGCAAGGATACAAAATATTATCAATGACCGCCAATAGGAATCAATGATACAAAATGGTTTCATAGACAGCCGTTAGGCAGCAAGAATACCACTTTCGGGGACAAATCGAGCGAAATACCATAAATACTGGCGTGCAAGTCGCACTCGACTGCAAACAGTAGAAACATTTATATGCCGTCACATATTGAAAGTAACAGATAAAAACAAATTATGTGTTCCTTTAAGTGTTTCTTATAGATAAGGTTCACTTTTAGACAGGGTTCACTTCAGCGTCCTAAATCACAAACGCGAGTGAGTCAATACATACACAATTCGATATAGGTAGTTTGGCATATGTCTCTCAATCCTAGATAGTTATCGTTAGATTATACATAAGTTAATGTTGCAATACTTTAAACCATTATTACCAGATTTTAAAATATGTTTTACGATTCTACTTAGTTATATATGAAATTTTCAAAACAATAATATTTGTAAAAGAAGCTGATATATGTATAAACAGGAGCAATTTAATTGTTAAGTCAATCACTTCCCAAGCTTGCCTTCATAAACAAGAGCCCCTTGAAGGGATTAACGCTCTGCTGACCAAAATGAAGTTACTAGAATTCAATACCATTTCTAATGTTAACTGCAGAGTGCTGAAGCCAACTCTGATAATAATACTGTTCAGGACTAAGAAGAATTGTAAATGTTTTGGTGTGTTAGGCATACTAGATGCCAGATTGACACAACTTTTATTCAGAACCGACAAGACTAATCTATGACTAACAAGACATGACATGAAGTCTTTTGGTGAAAAACACCATACTGATGTGACTTTCCGTTATAGAGGAACAATGATAACACATGTGGCCCATTTAACGGATATTCGATTGACACTTCGAATAATAACTGATTTACACTTTCCATTGATGAGAAGTCTTTTGATGCAAGCACAATATCTATATGACCAGCTATCTAGGAGAAGTAGTGCTTTCTAGTGATGACAAGATTTTCAAGATGTGCAATACTCTGGCCACATTGGAAGTAAAATCCACACCATTTTCATTTACGTCCAACTAGACATCATAAGACTTCTTTGAGTGAAAATCCCATTATTCGGAAGTAATGATATCTAGGTTTTCAAGACAGCGTCTGCGGCGGCCATATTAGATGTCTGACAAACAACATTTTCATTTAGAAACAAGATTACAAAAAGTTATTTAGCAAACATTTATGTCGATAGTGTTACAAGCAAGGGATCTCATAATCTAGCAACGCAAACAACTTATGTCTGAATCGGGTTTTACCGGTACATGTTTTCTTTATTTCCAAAGACCTCCAGACAACAGCCGTTGTTAACTGAAAAAAAGCTCAGACACTTAACTCTAATCATCCAATAACAACACCAACACGTCACGAAACTCTAATATCAGTCTTGCATTGTTTTACCTATTTTTTCGCACCTGCATGACATATTGGTAAGCTCTTCTAGGCCAAAACAGTAATTCACGCCATGTTATAAAAAATCCCAACACAAACACCTAATACAAACAATAAGTATCTCAAGTTACCAAACACGTATACCTAAGAAATTTAAGAGGGCTCATTTTACGAAACTAATCCATGCTATCACAAAGTCTCGTGCATACTGTTCATTATGACGTATGATCCTAGAGACTTGGTAATTGCTCAGTTTGAGAACTGTCTTCACCAAAGTGACTCCCATAATAGACAAATAATCACAAAATTGTAGCATAGCTATAAACAAAGACGCAAAAATAAATAACATGTAATTAAGTTTATTACAATATGATCATCATTCCAAGGAGGTGGCCTAGTTGTCTAAAGCGCTCACTGTTACGGATCAATACGATCTCCCCTCTGTTTGCGTGGGTTCGAGTCTCGGGTTTGGCCAATGTGAGTATGTGACAAAGCTTGCAAGTAGCTTCTCGTGGATAGGTGGTTCTTTCCGGGATTCTCCTGGGATCTTCCCCCACTTTTTATACTGGCCGACATGTATAGCCTATCTTGTGCTGAAAAATGGCGTTAAAACCGACAACAAAAACATCCCTTCAATTCTTGATGAGGAGCGAGGACAACATTTTCAAAACGATCACTATGGTGGTCATATTGGATATGTAGCTGGAATCGTTTTCATTTTTGACTATCTAAACATCAATTGAAGTCTTCTGATGAAAACACGATAGATGGAGTAACGATAACAATATTTTAATACTTGCATGACCTATTAGCAAGACGCTGAATGCCAGATATGAACTATTTTTTTTATTTAACTAGATATTACAATAAATATAAAAAATCCTGTATTAACATAACCATCCGTTCGGCAGTAATGGTAGCAAAATTTTAAAGATGGTCGCAGTAGTGGTAATACTGGACGTCAGATCAGCCTCGTTTTCATTCAGGACAGGGATGTCTGATCATTTTTGGCTGCGGCTAAAATAGATAATGATGCTTAACGCGGCGAGCCGCATTAACAAGAACAGTTTAGTATTTTTTAAAAATTTTTTTAAAAAAATCCAACAGAATTATTAGATGACACTAATAACATTCTTATTACACAGTTTGTAAAAGTAATTGTTAAATAAGATAGTACTATTGTAGTAGATACATAAAACATCATCAGACAGCAATACAGACAAATGGAATGAGTATTAACTAAAATGCATAGTTTGCCTACATGGCCGTGGGGCCAGACAATGTGAAGAACTGGATGTCCGATGTCCGAGTGTCACCATTTTCATTAAGGACCAACTTGCTTGATCAGAGATAAACTTTCATGGCAACCTTCCAAGTAATTTAGGCCATGTAGCGATAATAAACTTGTGCTAATAGACGGACAGACAACATATTATCCAATATGCTTTTCTGGTCTCTGTCTTGCATAACTAATAAAATAATTAAACTGTAAAAATTAAAAAACCTTGTGTAACCCATTCTTTCTTTAACAAATTATATTTAGATAAATAAATTACATCATTTTTGGTATGTATTTATATTTTATTTAGATCTATCCATCCATTAAAAAGGAGAGAGGTGCCTTTTCGTTCAAGAGTCAGAAGATGAATGCTATAATCAAATCAATAATTTTATAAGAAAAAATACATCTTATTATGCATCTAAGAAAAATAATGGGTCAGCTCTTCCATTCATCTGACAAGGGACTGTGAAACAGGTAAAATTTCAGCCCTTTATGAATTGATTCCATTAGTTCTGACTTTATGTCAACCCGATTAAACCCGTGCTCTAGGCCAAACATGACTAGTGATGCAAGTCTGCGTGTGATGGTGGAGATTTGCGCATGTTTTTGAAGCTCATGGACTGGCATCCACTGACATTCAACGATTTCGTTTGAACATGGGAAAAGTTCAAAGGTCAGAGGTTTCATCCTGCAGACGACATACAAATCTGATCTACCCCATGCTCCAGGTTGCGTGTGCTGCTGACGGAATGCCAGGACCGACATACACTCTGAAATAACATAGAAGTTAAAGTTGTGTTAAAGACGACCTTCTCAGCCTTCATTCTTTCATTTTCATCCATGATTCTGTCATGAAACATCAACATGGCGTCATGGCGCTATATCAAAATAACTACTAAATTAAATGACAGAGACGTCAAGAATTACATAATAATGATAAAAATGATGGCAATATCATAATAAGAATGGACAGTCGGCAGAGAAGACTGAGACCGAAGAAAACAACTCGCTTATAATGGAGCTGAGAATACACACGTTGCAGATATCTTAATAACAAAATACAAGAGCTGTTGCCAAGTACAACTGGATCAGCAGGATCCTTTCTGTACAAATTCGTTCAATGCTTGTCAAGTATATGATAAGAAAACATGTGTTTAACGGTTTCTCAATTATTGTATATACATTCATATTTGAATTCTACTTACTTTAGGTCTTTATGGCAGGATATTTTTTTTTTAAGTCTATCCAAAGTTGGCGAAATTCTGTTCAGCGGTTGATTAAACTGTGTAAATATTTTCTATTATATTAACGGCAGTGATATTTGCGGTGATAACTCAAGTAACGGTGATATCTGAAGGCAAACTGGTATCATATGTATAAATCGTATGTATAAACCTAAAAGACTTTCAAGCCAGGACACTTTCTTTCAGTCTGGTCAAAATCTGCTGAGCGGTTTCTGAAAAGAAGTTTTTATGGTTTGTCTATTTCCAATATCAGCAGCATTGGACGGTAGATCGGCATGGTTTGTAAAAAAGTAATTTTACTCCCGAATGATCTGTATCAAATTTTGTCAAAGTGTGTTAATTGTGTGTTGTTTCTTTTATGAAGAAGTCGTTTAGAGTGCTTTACATTTTTGGTAACATTGACAATTCGACATCATCTGTATAAATTTGAAATAATCTAAGATAACATAATTTCCTCTTTTAGTTGTTGTTGTTGTTGTTGTTGGGCTTAACGCCATTTTTCAGCACACGATAGGCTATTCATGGCGGCCAGTATTAATGGTGGAGGAAGAAACCGGGAAATCACCGGAAAGAACCACCGACCCACGAGAAGCTACTTGGCAAGCTTTCTCACATATCCACATTAGCTTTTAGTAACGGCGGCCATACTTGATGGCTGATTAGTATCATTGTATAAACTTCAGAGCTCTTCCTGCCAGGTGCTGTCGTCAAAATCTAGTTGAAGCTGTTTCTTGAAGGTTCAAAATAATAGAAGTCGATGGAAACACGATGCACAACATAGACTTAATCTGGGCTGTATGAATGTTGAACATGTTATGGCAACAAATAATTTAGTGAACACTGCAGGTGTCAGCATAACACATAGCTAATTTAAGTGATGAATGTTTTTAGGTGCCGTGGTAAATCTAGGGCTTGAACTCGAAAACGGTGTTTTAATGTCCCTGGCTGGGTATGATTGATCTTTACCGAGGTTCCGTTTGATAACGGTCAGGCAAATTGGTCAATGCGAGGTCAATTTGGTTCTAAATATAAAAATAAAAAGTTACAGAAACAACGTTTATACTTGTTGAATAATTGTCATAAGTTGAATCTTTGCAGGGATCGGTTATCAAGAAAGCGGGAACGTGAAATTTTCCAAACCTTGTCTGGGCGTGTTTTAATATTTAGTGACAAATAAACCTAGATCCTGATTGAATAAGTAATGGCTCCGGTGTGTAAAGTAAGAAAATAGGACTTTTTCTCGTTAAATAAAAGTATAAATGACGTGGAATTGGAAGTCTTGAGAGACGATCTTTTACAATGGTAATAAGACTATTCTGTATCTCGGAAAAGGGAGCAAGGTATAGTAGCTTAACTTCATAATTTCTTTTTCTTTGATGTTAGCCTTGAGATATTTGTTTTAATTCATTTATCTAAGAATTTCATACATTATTTTCTTGATGGGGGGTCTGAACATAATTGCTTGCATTTATTTGTCTGGAATGTTATATAGGACTGTCATACATTATTTTCTTGATATGATTCTTGAGATAATTGCTTAAATTGATTCGTTTATATGAATTACAATTCACGCAGGCCAGGAATTGATACTATTATGTCTCTGCGATGTTTGTGCCAATTAATTGTTAGTTAGAACATATTGTGGTCAAGATAAAAAGTTAATTTTGTTTAATTTATTTGAATAAGTAAAATTGGATTTTTCTCGTGAGCTTGGAAGCGGATTATTAGCATGGAGCAACATGGCAGGTTGTTTATTTTCGATATATGTGTCCTGTATTAGTCAAAGTAGTGATTAACAGTTCACACTGTAAAGGTCTATTTGTTAATAGTATGAGTGGAATCAGACTGTGCTATAGATCAATTAGTGATGTTAAATAGTGTATCAGAGACACATTAATCTTCCTGTACTATGTTCTGTTCATAGAAAGAAAGAAACATAGCTAATATATATATATATATATATATATATATATATATATATATATATATATATATATATATATATATATATATATAGTATCTGAATGATTTAATAAAAATCACTTCATTTTTTTACTTAACGAAAATCTCTTAAACAATATTCAATAATTGGATGGTGCAATTTTCAGTTAAGTAAACTGAGGAAAGTAAATACAAAATGCACAACTTGGTGTCTAATTATTTTTATTATAAAATAATCAATTCATGCAAAATAACTTTAAGAACAGTCTTGTATTTAAACTTTAAACGAAAGGAAAACAATTGCCTTCAATAAAAGTGAAACATGGTAACAAATAGGTAGATATACTTGTTATGAACTTTTAATAATTACCTCTATGAAATGGGTGAGGACTCAACTAAATATATGTTTAAAAATGAACAGATGTGTCTGTGCTTTAAACATATCTTTCACATTTTTAGTCATATCCCTACGATATATGCAGTGTGGCTGTTTATAGTAATGTCTAGCACTGGGGCACTATGCCGCAGACATCTATCATGTCCCACCTGGTTACATTATCCTGGTTCGCTAGTATAGGTGTATTCGTAATAAAATCTTTTACGTCTTATGTAGATGTCTTCTAATTGGTACACTTCTTGCAAAAAATAGACACCACAACCATTTCAAAACAAAGTCATGCCATGAACATGCTCAGTCCAAATAAACTGGTCCAGACGCGAACCTGTGCAGCTCCATCTCACGCAAATTAAGTCTCTCTCTCTCTCTCTCTCTCTCTCTCTCTCTCTCTCTCTCTCTCTCTCTCTCTCGTGGCTTTTAAAGATATATCTATGACTGCGTCTTATTGCGTATGTGTGTCATTGCTGCGTATGTGTGTCATTGCTGCACATGTGTGTCATTCCTACCACACAGCCGAGTTATAATATACGTGATAAATAAAAGGTAGAACCTTTCTAAGAGAATACTAAAAACAATAATATATATGGTTTTGAAATATCATATGTCGGTCAATATTCGTTATACGAGTTATATAAAGAAGAACAATGCCATTAATATGTATGTCCGTTTATGCGTTTACCAATGGATCCCATATTGTCTAAACGGATAGATGTCTGTATGAGTAAGATTTATCAGGAAAGACACACCAATGTAGTGTAGCGACAGCTATCGCCTTTCTCTAATGTATTATCGTTCTTAGTCTTGTTCAAACCGAATCTCGCGTAATTCCCAGAGATCTAAGCTTAGCGAGAGTCTGAAACAGATGCGTATAATTCATTGATAAGTAACAGTCATATCCTTTCTAACTATTCTTTTTCTTTGTGAAAATCGCAAACTATACCGTAAGATTCATCAGTGGAAAAGACAAAAATATAAACACATTTAAAGGCGGTAAAATGTATTGGTAACAATAGCGTACAATTCGAACCAGTTGATCTTACGGAGTATCAATTCAGGATTATATGCGAGATGTCCCTGCAGAAGAAAACAGATGCATTTCTCTGATGCATAGCATAAAATGGCAAGTCAATATTATAATCCAGCATCTATGAAAATCTGTGACTCTCGATTAGTTCGCCGTGTAAAAGAGTGCGTAGCAGAGAGCGAAAGAAACATGGACTTGCACTAATGGGCACGGTGCCTGATGGGAAAAAAGTACAAAAATTCTGTACTTTCACTAAGATGGCACATGGTAGTTCTCTGCGATCTCACCAGCACCGGATGTGTGACGCAGTTGTCAGCGAAAAATCTGTATTACCCACAATACATTTTACGGTTCGCCTACAACATTAACAAAACATGAAAACTGTACAATAATGTAATATCAGTTAAGGTACTAGTGGTTTGTGTTTTGGTAAATCTTGCTCTGAGCGTTACAGTCGTATATAGAAACCTTTACTAGACGTTCCTATTGCAAACATTTCACAGAATCACGCACGATTTCTGCACGATTTCCTGGAGGCAAAAGCGGAAATCTTATCGCTTGCATTTTCATTGTAAGCGCATACATGATATGTTTTCTTCTTTTGTAACACAATCTGCTTAGCATATAATCTTCATGGTTTTAAAAGTTTACTCTTGAACATAAAATGTACAGAAACCAAATAAATTTTACTGGCCTTACCTCGAAGATACAGCAAACATGTTTTGCTGGCATTCCTTATAAGAAAATAACCGCAATTTTACAAAACATTAATTAACATTACGGCCTGTGAGAGCTGCTTATGCTCACAGAAGAGTCAAACTCCATTACAGTATTATCTATTAAGTCAGAGAAGAAAAAGAAAAGGCGTTTGTAACAAAAATTACAGTATTAAATATAACTTATCATGAGAGAGAGAGAGAGAGAGAGAGAGAGAGAGAGAGAGAGAGAGAGAGAGAGAGAGAGAGAGAGAGAGAGAGAGAGAGAATCAGTGCTCTATGAGTGTTTTAATGATACATGTGATGATGATTGATAACATTTAGAGAATTTTTTTTTAATACAATGAACGCCAAATTACGTAAGTCTTGTGTTACAATGTCACTACCATTGGATTTTCAAATACCCGTGATTCATATTTAGATAATCGGCTTATTTATTTAGCGCATTTATGTGTTATTTATGATTTATTCCAGACTTGATATTAAACAATGATCAAGGTTATATACCGCAACAAGCTGCTTCATCCGGTCAGATTCGGCAATGAGATCTATGCGTCGAATGGTTGGCTAAAAAGGGGTTTGAGATATCAAATCCAGAGTTTGTGATCGTCTACCCTTTAGGTGAAAAAAATGTTCAGTTTGGAGACTAAATCTTGCGTGGAACGAATTAATCTAGATGCTGCCACATTCTAGAACCGAATGACCTATGCTTCTCGAAGTACAGACACAAAGTCCGACTGTTGCTGGTACTTACGTTGGTGCTAATTTCGTAATCTTGGACCAAACAAATAGAAAAATATTACATCTATGCCGTCTATTAATGGAATTATGACTTTGAAGGAATTAAAATAATTTTTTAAAGATTCAAGACAGTTTCCTTTTTTTATCAAATAGATCTTGCCAAACCTGGACGTTTGCTAGAGTTACTCGTTACGTGGAGCCGCCGTGGTACTAGCTATACACACAATCCCACTAAATTTCTAGTTAAAAATGCAATGACACCGCTCCTGTGGCCTAGTGGTTAGAGCGTCCGCCTCGGATGCGGGAGTTCGTGGGTTCGAAACTAGCAGCTGCCTCGCTTGGCGTTCAGCATTTAAAGGTTAGTATTAGAACTTGTCGGCCTGGTATCAGGATAATGGGAATAGGTGGGATATCATACTACATGTCTGTAGCTTGATGACCCAGTACTCGACATCACTATAAATTACCACACTGCAGACATTGTAGAGATATGACTACAAAATGGTTCAAAGCTACGCGAAAATCTAAATCATAAGCACATTTTCTTTAAACATGATGCTTTCATTTTTTTCCAGAAGAGACAATGAGAAAATTGCACTTCAGCCAAAATGATCATCAAAAATCGTGTGCAAGTCGGTCAAGCCAGTGAAGCGAAAGGACTTCTAGTAAGCTCTCTTTGCCCTAAATCAGCTCATGGGCGACTGCAGCATGGGTCAGGGGGGTCATGTGATCTCCCTCCCGAAAACATACTTCAAAATATCTATATATAGTTTCAGACAAGTTTTATCATACAAATGAAGCTGAAAATATAACACAAGATTCTGTTCAAAACGCTTAATAAATATTAGCTCTAGTTTCAGAATTATAATACTTATTCTCCCAGCCGTGACTGACTGACACCTCCACCCCACCCACCCACCTTGCAAAAAAAAAAAAAATCATGCGGGCGCCAATGCGTCAAACAAGTTAAAATGTCTTATCTGGACCACACTTATGGCATCTGCCTCACAAGGGCAATCGGCAGCCGTTAGATAAATCAGAGACATGACACTGATGTTTCAATCAGCGAGATGTCGCGAGGCAAATCTGTTGATAACATTCCGTCTAATCTCTGTTAACGGACAAGATACACTCAAATTTGCCGACATTAAGCCAACAAATTTGTTATTCTTCATCAGTTCTATTATCGTGTAACAGATATCTAAAATATTAACTGCACCTGCTCCAGTGTTGAAAAGCAAAGATAAATTTTGAAGTATATCTTAGGTGATAATCCCTATTAATATCTCCGTACAAGCATAAATACTGCTCCCAATAAATAAATTGTACCTATCTAGTGTACGTTTAGATTCAGAGTCCGTACAAAATGGATAACAAGCAGATTAGCACACGAAGATTTCATAAAGCGATTTCTGTTTATTTTCACGATAAAAGGCCATAAGCGAGCATGCGCACTACACATACTAAATAAATCCAGGATAATTTTCTTGGAAGATTAAACTTCCAGAAATCTTCAGCTGGTTTTTTTTTTGTTGTTTTTTTTTTTTTGTTTTTGGTTTCTTATTTAACCAGGATTCTTCACTGAGAAGTAATGTCCAGCAATATGGGACCTTACCACTAACAAGCCATTAAGACAATAAGAGAGAGAGAGAGAGAGAGAGAGAGAGAGAGAGAGAGAGAGAGAGAGAGAGAGAGAGAGAGAGAGAGAGAGAGAGAGAGAGAGAGAGAGAGAGAGAGAGCATTTAAAGACGACCAAAAATAATTGTGTATAAGCTTTATACTGATGTGAACTCATCCGTTAGACAAAGCAAAGCAAATCAAAATATATAAAATCTAAAAAATAACTACTATTTAAAAACTAACCCACATTTCCCATATTTTCCGTGGGTTTTGCTTCTTGTGATGTAGTTTTCATTGTTCCCTCAATTGGTTGAGTCGTTTTCCCTCCCACGGAAAATCGGGTGGGGGTGGGGGTGGGGATAGGGGTGGGTTTCGATCGCTTATTCTGGTTTTTTCCTACTTTTTACCAAAGTTAAAACCAAGCTCATTCTTTGAAATCTAGATTTCCTTCAATATCCTGTTTTCGCGATGTGTTTGAGAAGGAAAAGGAGGAGACACGAGAATGAAACGGATGGAAGAAGAATACAAAATAAAAAAGGAGTATGGAAAGAATACACTGGTTTATCTTTTCATAGGAATATAAGTCTGCAATAACAAACACTTTATAAGTATAGGTAATTCTAATTTCAACACACACAAAAACCACAACAACTCCCGAGATCAATTATTATCATAATCGTTGATAAAAAAATTAATAAAATTCCTGGCCGTTATTCAAGATCCATACATTAAAATGAAGCTCTTATCAATAACAACCAATATATATCGAGTGTAAACAAGCTAATGGTGACAGATTCTCTGTCTAACAAGGACCATTATTTATAACCTAGCCATACTAATTTAATTTATGAATATATTAAAGCTGAAGTATTATCTGAGAGAGAAAAAAATCTTTTTGTTTTCTTTATCAGCTTTATCATATAGCCACCTCTTGCTTTGCTGCTGTATTGAATATCTCAACCTTCAGGGTCCGCCCTCAAACAAGCTAAGACCTGCTGGAAACAAAAACAGACTCAAAAACAAATGAGACCCTAAGATATTTGAATAAGTACAGTATACGTTAGGCTATCAATTATAGGCGTTAGGTTGCGAAATTCGTAAATAACCAAAAGGAGCTCCCCTCATGGTTTCCATTGTCTCAAGTCTTATTCTCAGATTCTGGAGGATACAATTACTCCGTTGTACTAGGATTTACGTCCAATGCTAATGAGAGAGACGATCAAAAGTAATAGTATGAAACTATTTTATTCCCTGTAATGTGAATCCATGCAGGTGATTTATCACTTTGATAATGGTTTCAATATTAGCAAATAAATTCAGCAAATTTTTGGTACCCCTCCTGCCATGAATAGGCTACCATTTAATAAACTCGGAGGGTTTTAAAATGATAGAGAGACAGGAAATTATTGAACCAAACCTTGACCTCAAAAATATCACCGCCGATGAGGTAAGTACGCAATGCAACACACATTCCGGTGATAGTGTCTAAAAGTATTAGATGTGTCCTTGCTAACCATTAAACATCGTCAGAGTTATGGTGCAGAATGAAATTTGCAATGATGACATAACAGTAGTGAGACGTGACCTTGACATTGATGTTATGACCCCAATGATAGCTTGCTGCACACCTTCAAGTGATGATGTAAGAAAACCAAATTTCATCCCTAAATCTCAAACATTTATGAATGAAATAAATTAATGAACCGTAAACTTGACCTCTATCCCAATGTGGTGATGTGATTATGATTTGTAATGTAGCTTTAACAATTTTGATGTCTATAGTGTGGCAGATTATAGTGATAATTAGGACTGGGGCATCATGATGCAGACATGTAGCATGATGTCCCACCCAGTCACATTATCCTGACACCAGGCCGATAAGTTCTAACAATAACTTCTAAAAGCTGAGCGCCAAGCAATGCAGCTGTTAGTACCATTTTTGCAAGTCTTTGATATGACTCGACCGAAGATGGAATCTAAGACCTCTACCACTAGGCCACCGGAGCGGTATGTATCCTAATGTGGCAAAATACACATCTGCTAATAACCTATACCCCATTGTTAATGACACACCTGTTAATGGCCTATACCCTGATGTGGTAAACAACATTCTTCCTAAGGGCCTATATTCGATGTGGTAAAAGACACTACTTAATGGCCTATACCCTAATGTGTTAAAAAAAACCCCACTCTGGTTAATGGCCTATGTTCAATGTGGTAAACGACACACCTGTTGACGTGCATTGACGTGAGTAGGAATTAATCCGTGTTGTTAACTTCACAAACATAATCAAACGTCTTTGCCTACGTATACGTGAAGTCGACGCATAGATTTACACAAGCAGTTATTATCTTAAACCGTTCACCAATGAAAGTTCCAACATCCCTAAACTTAAGCGTAAAACACGTCAACTAAATGGATATGTCTGATGAACTATTGCATGAAACGAGGATGCACACGCTTGGTTAAGGTGAGGAAATTAGCATTTCGTTCATATTGTAAGGTTCGGACAAATAACATATATATGGTGCAGATAAATGCGTCTATGACATAAGGTAATACAAAGAAATTGTTAGCTAGAAGTAATGCTATTAACAAGTCGATAAATCTGTTTACCAGTTGTTAAACATCTAAGTAAACAATCATGAAAGAAACAACAAAAAATACCCAAACAAAATTTCTTGCAAGGCAGATAATCATCTTCCCCTTATTCAACATATTAAGAATCACAGCTTAAGCAGAATTTTAAAATTTGCTTTGAGTAAAAAGAAATGAACCAGAAACATCGTTCTAGCTGCCCAGCAAACAATGGCTCATCGTTAGACCAATTTACAAACATACTATTTAGGATCCCTCGTAAAAAAAACCCCCTCCTCTCTATTATTCTTCAGAAATACATATGGAGATACTGATTCACCCTGTCTACCACTTCTCTTTAAAACTTCAGTATAGTGCCGTTTTCTACAATTAACAATGGAATATTAAAGCAAAACGTTTTAGCATGGTCCGAAAATGAAAGATAATTAAAACAATATGAATAAATAACTATGAAAAAGATAGAAATTCTTTTTCAGAATCAATAAATAATAGTATACCAGGAATTAGTAATTCTTGTGTGATGTGCAAAATATAACATACGATGTCTTTTATTCTCCGATCGTGCTCTAAAACAAAGTTGAGTGATTTGGAAAAGTTTTCTAATGATCACATCAACCAAACTATATTTCAAAAGGAGTTCTCCATCCAAGTATCTCTTTTAGTTCGAGGCTGGTTTGCTGCGCGTTAAAAAATGTAACTGGCTAATTAATGACGTTAACTACATATATTCCTAAGGTTATTAGATCATGCAGCATTCTGTCGTTCGGCAACCTATGAGATCTTTCCACTTCTGGCTTTCAAGGTGATGAGGTCGCTTTTCATACCTTATACACGCGTTTATAAACCAAGTCAAACTGCAAAATGCACAGACCCAGTGCAGTTTCTTCGGAGCAGTCAGTAGAACAAAACAAACATAGACCCTGATCTGCAGTTTCACTTTAAGGTATAAGCTGGTACATATGATAACGTCAACATTCGTTTTTTTAAATTCTGATTTAAATTCGTTTCTATTATTTTGATGATTAGCTGCTCTGATGTTGAAGTCAAACAAACCATGAAAAATGTCCATGTTTTCAGCACTTCATTGACAAATTTTGTACCCACTTCCACCTAGCTGCTTGCGTCATCATGTTTATTAAATCTACCTGACAGCCATCGTGCACATTTCGTTATCCTACGAGTTTGTCATGATAACTGCTTTAAAGAATAAATATATATTTTTTTTGTCTATAGAATGTTGAACTGAATGATCATCGTACATGGTATACATGCATTAAAATGTACAGTAAAGCACAACAAAATACATGAGCTACGTAACTATTGTTACTTACCGGATTAAATAATGTTAGTACAAAACGAAAAAATTATATTTTGTATAGCAATTAATATGTAAGTAATATCAGTGAATAAAAGTAACCAATGTTATAAATGATTTCATTTCAGTAGCCAAGATAATCTATGTTAAATAACAGCTCTATGCAAAACTCATTTCAAATATTTCAGTCTTATTTAAAAGATACTTGGTTAACTTTTATCAAAAGAGCTGGTGATGACTATAAACAGCGGACATTGAAGTAGCAGCATATCTAGAACCTGGTGCCTATGAATCCGTGAGGACCAATAATGGGGACCAATTCATACTATTTTATTTTTAAAATGAAATCATGCATTTGAGTTTTACACTAATGTTTAAAGGAGTGTTTAGGTCTTTACACATAAACGAGTCCTAGCCAAATTTCTGAAGGCGTTCAGTGCCTTTGAAAGGAGAAGGTGAACAATGTCCCCAAATATTGGAAAAATAAACACAACGCGTTACAACAGAAAAATATAATTCTTGATTTTGCCGCCAAATATTTATTTCCTTTCTGGTGAACTAACTTGAAGGAAATTTTGTTACATAGAGATGACTTGTTTCATTACGTAATAATTTCGTTAACTGTGACTCATCCAAGTTGTTATGAGTGGCATACCGCATGTACTCACAAGTGAGTCAAACTACAAATAAGAAAGATCCTGATATGATGTATCATAATACGCCCGTTAATCAGAGTCTGTGTTGTTTGCTCTACTGAGTACTCCTAACAAACTGCACAGTCCAAATCTGTCGGCGCATTATGCGTCTGCAGATCTGTGTCTTTGTAGTCTGTAGTTCTGCTTGCCATATTAGTGATTATACAAGGTATTCAAACTTATTATTTCCGCATTATCTAGAAAAGACTGCGTTCTGCTATTTCTTTTGAGTGGAGCCAATTTGTAAAACCTTAGTTATTTGTGAATTTATGCACACGGGCATTGTAAATATATCAAGTTGAATAGTCGGACTTGTCCGAATCTAACTTGCTCTCAGATTCATTCGCATATATAAACATATTTGTATAGAGCGATAAAAAGGGGATAAAAACAATAGAAAGACAAATGCTCCCAAAACTGATCCTTGGGGAACTCCCACAGTAACAAGTAAAACATTTAAAATATTTAAAACACAATTGGCACAAATGATTTGAGATCTGCTATCGAAATATGAGTTTAAAAAGGTGGTAAATTGACATCCATAAATTCCTAATTTTGTACTAAAATACTGCTCTATTAAAAACCAAACTACAATTTAACAATAATATTCCATTTATCTATTTCACTATGCCAAATATTCATGTTTATTAAAGCAACAACAAAAGAAAATGATGAAAAATTATAGATAATCGAGAGTTTCATTTTAATACATTGACATATCGGGTCTATGCAGTTTTCTAAGAAGTAATACGCCGAACCAACACGATGCGACGACAGATCAAGGTCTATATTGTTTTCAATTGACTCGACTCAAAAGCGATCGCACCATTCGTACATATAAGTTGTGAAAACTGAAGTCCTCTTTAATTACGTCAAACTTCATAAGTTCCGGTATTTTTCAAAACCTATCACTTCCGTTTAGGCATTATGGGATTGCAATCGACATGCAATATTTACTAATCTACAAAATTAGAAAACTACGCACCTCCTAAAGTGCAGACTCGACAACGGAAGTGCTCCAATAACCAATGACAATTTTATAAGTTAACACTATTTTGACGAAGAAATGTATTCTTTTAGACAGGCCTTCTCAGGTCATGAAAATAAACAAAATAATGGGGCCAGGTATTTCGAACTATTTCGTCACTCTTAACATAAAGAAGAGCCTTCCGAGTTAGTCGGCATAAAGATAAAATTTATATCAGGATAGTATTCGCCAAATGTAACAGGCGTTTATTTAGCAGTAATGGTGCGGTGTAGTGATGTTTAAGAATGTATGACGTCGTATATTTAAGCAAACAGTCTGTTTTAATCCTTCATCACGTGTACCAATGTAATCTTCTTAGATTACACTTATATATGCATGAGTGGAAAAAAAGAATTTCAAGTTCTATGACAATATGCGAAGAATCGTAAAAATAAACACATGAATAATACTGCTATATTATGCGAACAGTTGGTGTGTGCATAGAATTAAAAAAAAGAGTAAATAAATTAGAGAAAGTTTTCAAAAGACATGTACAGTCAGTGAAATATGCTTTCAATGCTTCAATTTTTCAGCTGAATTTTGATGAAAAAAAAAAACAAACGGATTCCTGAAAATGATATCCGCTGTCTTTTCAAGCTCTCAATACAATTTAGTTGAACTCAAAATATAATAATGGGAGTTATTGTGGGAAAACGAAAGTGGGCAGTTATGATAATTAACAGCTATAACTGTCAAATTATGCAAAACACTGACAATCGAACTCGGCCAAATTCTGATCGAAGTCAAGATTGGGCGAAAAATCAAATAACAAGAGAAATATTGTGTAGAAAAAAAAATTGTTCGGAAAAAATGGCGGGTGGGTCGCATAATAAAGGTGTGATAACTCTGCAAAACGTTAACGTAACGCTGATAATCGAACTCCGTCAAGGTCATATCAATATCAAGCAGTATATCAAATAGCAATTAGCGGGTTATTGTGTGGACCCAAAAGTGGTTGCTTATGACAACCGGGGGCAAGTAAATGATGCATAACGCTGGCAGTTGAAATTAATCAAGGTCGTTCCAATATCAACCTATCTACCAAATTTGATTCGACTTAAGAGTCGAATCAAATAATCATTAGGGAAATTAGTGTGCCGAAATGAACTTGGTTTGGTCGAACAAATGGGGATTAAAACTGTAGAAACATACAACCTACAATGTTAAAATTCGAGCACATCTAATAGCATGTAAAATTCGATTGAAATCCAGCAATAATTATAGGAGGTGTTATGCGGAAAAGAAGGTGGGACAGACGGATGCAACAACAGGTGAATATGCAATACTATTCCCACCAGTGAAGATGGCGGAATCTTAAATCAACCGAAAGCACTTTGTGTAAAACTCGATACAACCTGGTTTTAGGGTGTATACGATATTTCAAACAAAAGTATCCGGTTTCTATTTTAATAGCATTTCATCTACTAAAACCTAACTTGCACTTTAGATGTTTTAACAGATAAAGCTGTGATAGAATCTAAAACTGGGCAGGGGGCCGAGGAAGGCCGAGTGGTTAAAGACGCTCTACTTTACCAATCACTTAAATCTCATCTCTGTTCGTCGATGTTGACCTTGGGCTTGCCAAAAGCGGTACGTGAGAAAGCTTGCCAGTGGCTTCTCGTGGTTAGCGGGTTCAAACCTCTGTTTTACCCAGGTTCTTCGTGCATCAGATATAGTGACCTTTATTTATCTTGTGCTGAAAAATGACGTTAAATCCATATAAAAAGCTAAAACTGGGCTGTTGTGACCATCTTTATAGGGTTTGTTTAATATTACTTATGACTGCTTTCTTTGCTTTTATTGCTATATCCATTTCATGAGTTGCCATCAAACTCGACTTGAGAGAATACCATGGTCTGAAAATAATGTCATGTACCACAACTGAATCTCTCGCGTTTATTACAAAATACTGTATTGAACACGACTTAATACAAACTTATTAATGTTCTAGCTCATTAAAAACTAAATATTATACAAATCTGATATTAATGACCATAGCTAGATATAGCGCACCGAACAATATGTAAATGATTGTAAATTCATATAGCATTTCAAACTAAGCCTGCCTATTTTAAATTTGAGGAGGGTTATTTTGCTAACGGTGTGTTGAATACATTGTTATCGCTGGGGTTAATTAGATACTCGAAACTTTACTTGCATACTGTACTGCATTAATCGTTAATAATAAAACATTCTTAATTGTTTAGTTAAATCAGGATGACGAAGCAAAAATGACTCATACCGCACACGGAGAACTTGCTTATAAGCAGTCATATTTTTTTAAAGGTAGCTGCCTTAATTTGCATACATTATACGTATGGCTTACATTACAGCCATTTTAAATGTATTTAAAACTGCAAATTAGTCCCCAAAATGCACCTAATTATTTTGCATCAGTATCAAGACTAAATGATTTGTGATCCTATACTGTCCCTGAGATGCGCATATTCCAGTCAATGCATGTTTTGAAACCGTAATAGCCGAGATCATTTCTACAAAGTCTCTTCTGTTTAATTTACATGATCGGACTGGTTCCATCTGGTGCAAAATTTCGTGAAATCAGCTGTTTTCAAACATACGTTCAGTGAACTGCAGAATGCTTAGTGTTTTGGTGACTACAGAATGTTTCGTGTTTTAACGACTCATTATTTTTAACGACGATTTTTAACATAAAGTTAAAAATTTTCAGTCATATTGCTATCATGTCTGCAGTATGACAGTTTATAGCGATGTCCAGCACTTGGTCATTTTGCCAAAGACGTATAGCATCATGCCCCTTCCAGTCACATTATGATGACACCAGGCCGACCAATCCTAACATCAACCCCTTAATGCTGAGCGCCAGAGCCGTTTTAATCTAGGACTAGTTTGGGAGCCCTAGGCACAAATGACACCGAAATTTTGTTTTTGGGCCGCTGCGAGGGCCTATGCTGCGCAGGGCCCTAGGCATGTGCCTCGCGTGCCTATGCCTTAAAACGGTACTGTTGAGCGCCTAGCGAAGCAGCTGTGTGTACCATTTTTAAAAGTTCTTGTAACAGTGAGCGCTTTAAACCACTCAGCCACTTGGGGGCCTTTGCAAGCCGATATCATAAGCATGCAACTTGTGAAATAGCTGTTTCGCAAATGGCTTGTCAGTGATTCCATTCGCACAACTGTGACCTTATTCACATAATGGCTTGTTTGGAAACTTCCGGATGAACTACAGTCATTGGTAGGTTCATGTCGGCTCGGTACATTCTATAGTATTTATATACCATCCCGTTTGTTTGTACCTGCAACTGCTTCAAAAAAAACCTCAAGAAAATGAAAAAGCAAATACAATATATATTATTTCATTCATTTATTATTTATAACCTGATAGTTGCCAGGGGTCTCATACACTGTTAAGTTGTTCCCATTTCGAAACAAACTTGATGTTTCTTTTGTACCACGGTTGTGATATTTTTGCATGGGCTAGTCTGTGTTTTCAATCAACAGATGTGATGCAGTTAATCGTTTTTGATAATCTTAATAATTTCGTAAATTTTATTTATATATCTTTGAACACATGCATACAAGAGTTCGTCCTTTTTATTTGTTAAATTTAGTTTTAGTAATATTGAAACTTGACGCTGAAAATATTGGACACAGACGACGCAATTTTTTTATTGAAATGTATAGAGAGCAGTCTGTCTGCTTGTTTACATCAACTGCTTCTGTTTGGATTAAAATACAATTAAGTTGACAGTATTTGGGATTAGATAGCATAAATTGATGAATAAATTCACTTCATTCTGTGCATTTTATGTCCTTATTATGTTTTTTTTTTCTTCTAAAATCGGTGTGGGTATACAAACAAATGGCAGAGTGTGCGAATGCAATGGCCAAAATTACTAAATATTAATATTTTGTGTAATGATAATTATCTGCGGTCTCACTACTACTGGAAATGTGACTCAAGGACACACGGTACTAACGGTATTGAAACATGGGTAACAGCCTAGAAATGGGTGAACATTATATAGAGTATATATGGGTTTGGCTGACCAGGATTGGTTAATAATTTAAGTTATGTTTTAGGAAAAAGAATCTTTAGAGAAATTATCCTAGCTGAAAGTGAATAAAAATAGAGACATTGTTTTATTGATGGAATTTCAGTCTTTTAATAGTCTTGTGTTTGGAACACTCATCACTAAAACTGGCACCTACTCTTTCTCTTTGGTGCGTAATTGAAAGCACATGTTTCAAACACATGCAGGTCCCGAAAATGCCGTGGCTCATATCCTTTACTCTGCACAGAAGCTGACTTCCAGGTTTCGTCTAAAGTGATAAATATAGGTTTGGTCATGAGCACTCAAAAATTTTAAGTTACTGAATTTTTTATATCATGGTGTTTGCATAGGTTTACTATGGGAACTGAATTAGTACCGTGATTCCTAAAGACAGCTCCAGCCATACAGTGACTCCATATATGCAAGTGTAATTAACTTTACTATAAATGCAATCGTATGGTTCCATTTGTGGATATCAAGCAAAATTAATATCTTTTCTAAACCAAAGAGTGATTTTCAGTGGGATATTAAACAGATATTCAGAAAACCAACTGTTGCCAGGGAGGTGGAGGGGGAACAGATTGCAGATTTGACTTTCCAGATTTGACTATTTTGGTAGAGTGTTTTGCATTTTGGTTCATATCTAATCAAAACATATAAAATTTTTGATACAATTTACCATTTATAGAGTAATTATAGTAAGCAATATAATATTTCCTAGTTGTGTTTTGAAACATAATGCTTCAGATATGATCACTTAGGTCTCTTCCACCATGCTTAGTGGGGATCACCTCACATGACTTTACATCCCATTATTTTCTTTCAGTGAATGTTTTGAAACTTTATATTTTGCATTTTAATGGACTTGTGTCTGCATTACTTTAAGTTTGACTTATATGTCCTGTGGTAGGAATTTAAGGTAATTTTTGTCATTTAAATATCTTTTACTGTAATAATACATGTACATAAAGGTCACCTTGACCTTTAACCCCTTCATTACATAATGACAAGGCTGGTAATATATTTCAGTATCAAATTGAAGATATATGGTAATATTAAAAAGATGACACTTATTACATAGATTTATTTTAATTTTTTTCTTATTTTCTTAAATAAAGCTCAAATATTTAAATGTTGCCTGAAATGCACCATTGCTCTTTAGGTGAAAATGAACTTGCAATATAATTTAATATTCAATAATGTAATCATTGACAATCAGAACTATGCACATTGCTTTCTTATGTATTAAACTATTATTCCTAGGGCTATCAAGAAAATCAAGGGTGGATATAGGACACACGGTACTAATTGTATTGAAAAATGGGAACCAGCCTAGAAATGGGTGAACATTATATTGAGTATATATATGGGTTTGACTGACCAGAATTGGTTAATAATGTAAAATAGACACTGTTTTATTGATGGAATTTCAGTCCTTTAATAGTCTTGAGATGGGAACACTCAATACTAAAATTAGCACTTGACTCTTTGGTGCGTAATTGAAAGCACATGTTTCAAACACATGCAGGTCCCGAAAATGCCGCGGCTCATATCCTTTACTCTGCACAGAAACTGACTTCCAGGTTATATCTATACTAATAAATATAAGTTTGGTCATGAGCACTTAACAATTTTAAGTTATTGAAATTTTAATATCATGGTGTTTACATAGGTTTACTATGGGAACTGAATTAGTACTGATTCCTTAACTCTCCGCGAAAGCACACCATATTAGATCCTTTAGTCCAAATGCTTTGGGATTTTAATTTAAAAGAACCACTTGGAACATTATTGGTCTTTTCCATTGTATTCTAGAAAAAAACTTAAAACACAACTATCTCGTTGTAAAGGAATAAATCTTTAGGTCGATCCTTGTTAGAATTAATTATGGTAGAACACTCTTAGTTGCAATGCATGTACCATTAACGAGATTTATGGGGAAATGGCCACCTTGTACAAGCCATAAAGTACAGATTAGTTCTGGCAAGGCCAGAAGTTATTAGTTTTTAATTAAGGGCTTAGTTTGTTTAAACTTACCGAACGGTGTTCAAGTTTTTTCTGCTTAGAACTGATTGTAGAAGACAGCACTGTCGTAGACTTATGTTGATTGAAATAACGCAGTGTTTTGTACCAGCAAGGCGGGAATTATTCTAAATCTTATTGGCCGTGGAAGAGAGGCGTAGTTCAGAGAAAGAGAAAGAGAAAGAGAGAGAGAGTGAGAGAGAGAGAGAGAGAGAGAGAGAGAGAGAGAGAGAGAGAGAGAGAGAGAGAGAGAGAGAGAGAGAGAGAGAGAGAGAGAGAGAGAGAGAGAGAGAGAGAGAGAGATCTGAAGGCTCCGTTGTAAAGAGTAAACTTCTCGTAAAATAATTGTTATCCAAGGGAGAGACGTTTGTCTGAAGGATTCGACAGACACCAAAAGCAGAAAAACGAGGTGATATAGTCTGGAAAAGAGTTACAACCCAAATAGCGTGGGAAGGAAAAGGATAGTTTGGAAAAAGGAAGGAAAAGGACATTTTGGAAGAAAAAGGAAGAACATCTAGAATTGTTGGAATGAGATCAAGTGGAACGGAAGACGTACTGAAACAACGGAACCGAAGTTCAGTCTGAGATGACCTGTAGGACAGAACCAGCCAACAGGTTATGCATTGATGCAAGGCAAATTTATTCGATATACTTGGACTCGTAAATGATGATTTTGGATTGAATAGACTGGTCTTATAATGTCATTGTATTTTTGAAATCCCTTAATTAGTAATACGTAAAGAAAGAAGTGTATCTTTCGAACTGTAAATTTCATATTGTTTACTCGTGGACATTTTTATTGTTTGAAATTTTATTAAATTTTGTCTTTACTTGTAACGGGGGCTCGACTTATCTGTTCTATATATTAGTTCAGAATACTTCTTTATTCCATTCATAAATTCCCACTTGTAGTAGCTTTATTTGATACCGGGAAAATTTCATCGACGGAGGTACGAATAAAAACCAGTAAACCCGCCGCAAATAAGTTGAGGAGGGGTTTACCATAACCATATACCACACTCGTATGTAAATAATGACCGGTTTGAACTTTGTTATTATTTCGTCATAATAGCTTATAACATCACAGTACATAGATGATGTGTCATCACTAACAGATACGCAAAACAATACGTCGTCGAGTTTTTAATATATATATATATATATATATATATATATATATATATATATATATATATATATATATATATATCATGTTACAGGACTCAATTCTTAATAATTTGGGAAGTATCAGTACGATTACCCCCGAGTCTCTTTCAAAACGTTAGCATAGCCTCAGATAGGAACACCTCGTGGCTTTGCTATCAAAATCCATATCGATGGAATATTACAGAGGAAGAAAAAGGGACAAATTGCCGGAAAATGGCTGAGTACTTAGTCATTGTATGGCAAAAAAGGACAATGTCAAAAGCATTATAAAACTTTTGTGGCATTATCTTCAAAAGTTCAGTAAACGAAAGTTTTTTAAAGTAAAATCCTTCTGGAAAAAAGAAACTCGGACACCTTTCCGCCAATAATGTCATCCAAGTCAAGAAATGGTCGTAATCAACAAGATATACATGTACAATTTTTTTTTTATGGTGAGTGACGTGTATAATTAGATCATTTGGTAAACAACACACATTAATATTACTACTTTATTAAAGTATTTCCAAGAAGTTTATGCAGTATCTGGCATTCAGGCCCGAGAGTGCTTCCATTGTATCAACCGTAGTGAGTGTATGCATACAAACGCGTGTGTGTGTGCGTGTGTTTGTATTACGATGGGAAATTTTAAGGAAATGTAACCAGGAACACGTTTCTCAGTTGTCACTGGTCAGCCATTTTTACTATCTTGCTTTTGGTTGCTTCAGTCAATGTTCCGACGAAGGAGTCTCTTACATACAGATTATGTCTGCGGACATAATAGGCCGCATATAAGTCGAGTCGCAGTGCATAAACTGAAGCAAAATGGCGGAAAGAATTTTTTGTTTTTGGTTTGTTGCTACTCTTATATTTTTCATGCATGAATAACACTACTTATCGGGTTGACTAACAATGGACCTAAAAGCTCGGGGCGACACACAACACCCAAAATGATCATGCATTGAGAAGTGGGGATGGGAAAGAGGGTGTGTGAGATTGCCACCAATAGCACGTGCGTCTGTGTGTGCGTGTGCGCATATTCCGATGCCTGCTATGGTAGGCGGCTTCATCAACCATAGCAGAATTCTGCCGGTTCTTTAGCCGACACATACGACTCTTAAAATGGCCTTTGTGTGTTTTGTATATTGAAAATAAACACAAACTCTTAACATATATATGAAAAGTAAGGGATAAATTGTTGGATTGCTTGTTCGTTTAAGTGCAGACTAAACACGAATTGGATATCTCACATTCCTGTATGTGGGATAGCTTACAGTAGAGTCGGGTGCATAGTTACAGAGAAGCGGCCGGCGATGTACTAATTTCCACGCCCATCGTTGAGTGTCTGAACATTTATTCATTTCATGTTGATTTTCCTAACTCGCAAGTTAATTTGTCAGATACATTTGAATACCACGCACACCTCCCAGAGAAACTCCTACCGATACAGGCAAAACAGGTCATAATCCATTATTAATCCCTGCCTTGGTAATGAAACATATAGATTGGCCTAGTATTTATTCTCTCTCTATCTCTCTATCTATCTCTCTCTCTCTCTCTCTCTCTCTCTCTCTCTCTCTCTCTCTATATATATATATATATATATATATATATATATATATATATATATATATATATATATATAGTTACTATAGTTACACATATCGGATTGTTGAAAGTAGCAAAGAAAAGAGTGAAGCCATCAAGCTTGGTAAATTTTAAAAAAAATAATTTATATCCCTACAAAACACAGTACAAATATAAAAAGGGACGTACAGTTTGCGAATATAATCCAAAAGGTAATCCCATAATTGAAACACACAAGTCCTATCACTAAAATGTCCTAAAAAATCCAAGTTCGAATCCCGGCGAGGTTTAAAGATGACGGACGATCACGTCAGACGAAAGAATTATTGATGTTAAAAGCTCCATGTTGAATTTTATGAGTCACAAAAGAACTGTCAAAAGTTTTGTTCAAATTTTTCCAATATTGCTGAACCACTGACAAATTTAAGTAAGAGAAATAAATTTCTCTTAACCGAAAAATGTCAGGAAGCTTTTGATAATTTAAAAGCAATATCCAAAAGTGCGCCAGTTCTAACAGCTCCAAATTTCAATCAGTCTTTTAAATTGTCTGTGGATGCAAGTCATGTTGGGGTTGGAGCAGTATTAATTCAAGAAGACTGTAATTGTATTTATCACCCTATGTGCTATTTCTCTAAGACATTAAATAAGCACCAAAGAAATTTCTCAACAATCGAGAAGGAATGTTTTGCTTTAATTTTGGCATTGCAGCATTTTGAAGTTTGCATTAGCTCGGCTCCTTCTCCGGTTGCTGTGTATAGTGATCACAACCCCCTTGCTTTCATCGACACGATGAAAAATAAAAATTAAAGATTATTAAGGTGTGTTTGTTTTTGCAAGAGTATAATCTTAACATCAGGCACATCAAAGGAAAAGACAATTTGATTGCAGATGCACTTTCCAGTGTATAGAAATATTATTTCATATACACTATATATATTTTATAAGAATTTTCTTATGCAATTTTCATTACAGTATATATAATTTTCATATGGTAAAACGAAAGTTTTGTTATATAAATCTTTCTTTTTTCTTTATGGAGGAAGTGTTACGAATATGTGATTTAATTTTTTGTGTAAGTTTTAAAATTCTTTTTATTTAAATTTTGTTCCATTGTATTTTATTGTAATAAATATTTTGTCGGATTCGGGATTATTTTTCAGTAATGAGCCATTTTTTAAGACAAAGTTTGTTTCTTTAAGACGAAGAAGTATAAATTGAGAATTATATTTTAGTTCGTCCTGGGCTGGAAACAATGTTAAGAGCAAGTTAAAATGATTGGTCAGTATCAGGGGCATGCTTTCAGTCTCACTGGATAGTTTCGTATTTTGACACCCTCCTAATTTTTAAGGTAGAAGGCATGAGCCTGATTATCACAACCCTAGCATTTATAAACTCACACATAAGCTAAATCTGTAATGTGGTTTACATTTACTTTGAGTTAGGCTTGTAAATGGGTTGCCTTGTTGGTGACTGCCTGTCACAGTTAGACTAGCACTGGAGATCAAATGCGTAACTTAGTCTGCAAATGTGCATCCGACTTGGCTTACGTATTTACATGTGTCTGCTTCAGAGGTAAATATCTAAAAATCTACATGGTTGAGGGGTGATGAAAAGTATGTTAATTTGTTATAGTACTAGTGAACTTTCAAGATCAATAAGGTACATACTGACTCTGTGAGCCTGCTTCTCACAGGAACAGGTTGAAAATAGCTCTTTTCTGTCAAAAATGAATGTAAAAAAGAGGGGTTGGTGGTAGTATAGGTTCAGTATCAAAACCACCAGTTGCATAAGGAATTAACCTTAATACCTTAGTCAGAATCTTACAAGCATCCTTTCAACAAAAATCATTAGTTAGTTTTTATTTGTATCTTTATTGTAAAATTATGATCATTTTTTCTGCAATAGGTCATTGTCGGATGAAAATTTGGCAAAACAACTGTCCGGTGAGACCTTCTTTACGCGATCACTATGTATATAACGTTTTTTATGATTGGTTCTTAAGTGGAGTCAAATTGGTCTACGTGCTCAAGTTAGTGTAGTAAGAGACCAAATGACCAATCTCGCGAGACTTGAAATGAAGTTAGGGGTTTTAAATAAGCAATCTTCATATTGTTCGGACCGAGTCATTCTAACACCTTGAAGGAACAAGGTGTATTATTTTTTTTTGTTGGCAGATTCCTTGTTCTTCGTCTGATTTTTGGATTTATTCTCCTGGAAATTTAACAAGTTGAGTTTTTAAAAAAAAAATTCTGAAAGATATTTAGGCAAATATTCTGGAATTATTCGGAAACAAAAAATGTGATTTAAGCGAGGAGTTAATGTTATTCGTATATTGGACCACATCTGACGTCATCACATTCCATATTTGTACGTCGTCGGGTTTCGAACCTGGATTCTAATATGAGTATTTGGTGATAGGACTTGTGTTTCCATTCTTAGGATCACATTTTAGATTATATTCACAAACTGTAAGAACTATTTACCAATTTTTACGTTGTTTGTCTAGGGAAATTGTTTTGTTAAAATATACAAAACGTGTTGGCTTTCACTCTTTTCTATGCTAGTGAGTATGAGTACTTGCCACATAACAATATATATATATATATATATATATATATATATATATATATATATATATATATATATATATATATATATATATATTCTCCATTCTTCCAAATACAATGTATTGTGGATAGGTTAGGTACGTGTTGGGTTACATGATTCACAAGAAAGTATGGCAAGCATGTAAAAAGAGCATCGATGGAAAATCCCATTCATGTATATAAATGTCCATAATATATATGAAAAGTCATAGACTGGTTACGCGATAGAACTATTGCCTCTGAAAGCACATCTGTAGGTATATCTAAATATTATTTAAAATCAAAGTGTGGCAAATTGGCGGCGTGCAAAACACACCAACCTCTTTCACTACGGTTCGTTGCTAGGGAATGACCTCCGCGGTGTAATTTACCTAGTGTGGATAGATAGAAAGAAGAATGCAGATCACTGAACAAGTATATTGAAGAAACAACCCAACGAGCCCCCTTTCAATGAACAAATATAAAATTTAATCAGTTTATCAACAGAATTTAAAATGAAAAGAAATCAATGACTTGGTTACAAAAGAAGGAAAATGGTACTAACATGTACTCAAATAAAAAGACAATACAAATTTCTTTAAATGTAAAATTACTTTCCATGTTAATATACTATCTTCATTGCCAATGAGATGTGACCTTTGAGTGCAACGATGAGAGACTTCATCACCTATTTTATGCGGACATCAAGACTTCCGTTCGGCCCTGCTCTGTCGATCTTTGTCTAGCTGTTTCGTCTTGGACTCTTGTCCGTCGAACTCTGACTTATCGTCTCTGAACTTAGATTTCTGCGTAGAATTCGTTCTGGTCCTGTGATTGTTGAGGGATTTCTCATGTGAATCCAAGAAAGCTGTTTCCTTCAATAAATAAAATGTCTTGCAATAGACAATAGGTCACACTCCCAAGTATATCTGTATTTTTACTTTAATTCGGCTCAGAAAACAAAAGGCATAAATTCTGCCGCAGTAACTCATTGCCCCCTAACTGTTATGTTTACATAAACGGTCAAGGCTTGTCCTGACCTTAATTCGGATCACGCTAGGGATGGTCAATTAAATTCAACTCAGTCGTATGAACCCGTATGTAACCCCTCTTGACTTCTTACTCTACCAATCTAGCAGTGTTAAGTTACATATGGCTTAGACCCTCAGATCTAACTATTCTAAAATAGTTTACTCGACCAAGTAAATTTCACAAACTTGCATATAGATATACACTTAAGTGATCAATTAAATATTACAAACTAGTATATGGATATACATTTAATATTAGGTCATAATCATTCTAGACAGAGTTAATCCATAAAACTATGAAACATTACCCATCTTAATTCATTTAAATTCCTAATCACCCCTATGTATTAAAGATTCAATTACATGCACTCTTTTCAACTAATCTAATGAAATTTTAATTACATTCAATCTTGCCAATTCTCCAAATGAATTGATAATTAAAAAATCAAAGAATAAAATGTCATGAATAGCATTTCACTAAAATCCTGCAAAATAAAATCATACATACATACATCATATCAAGAATACATTTGCAAAATAGATCAACAAATGAAATAACATATTAAAATCGGGAAACTAAGATTGCGTACCTTTTGCCGTTTCTTTATGTTTCCACAAACCTCAAGTATAGTCCGTCTCCTAACTGAGACAACTATGTGGCCCCTTACTCTATAATGAAAACGTACTTTTTACGAATTCAAAATGTAGAGTTTGCCTACTCGCTGAGACAAAACTCCCGCTTTACTGCCAAATCACGAGATAACATCTTACACGATTCCGGAGTCCGGTCTAACTTTTCCCAAGAAAGATTTAAGACTAAAGAATTTTCCTAAAGTAAAACCTTTATTTCTTACAGAGTTACGCCCATAAATCCATATTAACCAATCGGAATAGACTGTTTCCTAAACCTATTCCGTAGAATTTTTGGATTGACAAGACAACTAACAACTAATCATGCCGTAATTAACATTACTTTGAACAATCATCTATAGCCAGCTCCCGCCCTTTCCCGGTCGATTTTGGGAAAGGGTCTTATGTCATTCTCTTGTACCATAGCATCTGACTCGGTCATGTTACGTCGGCTAGAACGAATTCCCTTTTGACGTTCAGAGATGAAATGAAAATAATCATCTAACTATCTCTAGCCCTTTCTACTTTAATTAAGTTGACTTTGATACAATTCCTTTAACCAAAGCTTCTAAGAGTTTTCAAAATTCGACACATCACACAAAGCATATCAGCTTTCGGTTATTATAATTTGCCGAGAACATTATTTTTCAATGACAGAAATTAAACTATATTATACACTGCTTTCCTTTTGCCTTGTCAATCGAGCATATTTCTTAACCATTTGTAAGTTAACGCCTTTCTACACTGCAAACTTGTATTCCCATGCCATTTCAAACATTCCGACGAGTAAAAGGAGTAAACACTTTACAGGTCTCATAACAGCTCACCATATGAAGAACTTCTGACATACATTCTTTAAATATTGAAGAAACTATTAAAATTACTAGTGTTTCTGCAAATGAAAACAAGCAACCCATATATGGAGATGCCATCTCCAATTCATCCCAGAATAACACGTGTAGATCTCTTTCTAGTGTATGACAACACTTCCTGGAGTGTCTAACTTCATCTCACTTTATCATCGTTGTTGAAACAGGTCTTGACAATAAACCACATTTTAAGGTAACTTAATTGTGGCAAATATGTTTCTGAGTTAATTACTGTATGCAAAACACTAGACCGAAATCAACGTTTTAGATAAAAAATATGTTTACACCGACATTAACACTCAAAAGAACTGTCGTAATGCTTACTACATGGCAGGAAAAGGTAATTATTTTACTTTACTGTAACAAAAACAGAAAATATCTGCCGACAGTGCAATTATCTTTGAAGATATTCAAAGATATTATAATTATCACCATTCTTCAAACAAAGAATGGATTATTTTCTTATACACTCCGTCTGTCCGTTCGACCATCACCCTATCTCCTTTAAATCACTGATATAAAATTCAAATACAAAATATGTATGCAAAATCGTAACAATGTGCCTGATGGACAGCGATTTATATCTCTTTACATGGGGTGCATGCAAAACGTACAAAATACACAAATTTTCAGTCACTGTCATATTTTAGAATAGTTTTGACACATGTATGTATGTATGCATGCATGTATGCATGTATGTATGTATGTATGTATGTATGTATGTATGTATGTATGTATGTATGTATGTATGTATGTATGTATGTATGTATGTATGTATGTATGTATGTATGTATGTATGTATGTATGTATGTATGCATGCATGCATGCATGCATGCAGGCAGGCAGGCAGGCAGGTAGGTAGGTAGGGATGGATGGATGCTTATACAATGAATCAAACTGTAAACAACAAAGATCCTGATCTGCTGTAGCATAACACGTCGGCATGTATAAGTCTATGTTGTTGTTTCACTGGTTATGCCTATAAAACTGCACAGACCTAGATCTGCCGGCGCATTTTATGTGCAGTTTTCAACTGAACTTGACTTATCCTAGTATATATGGCACTTATGGTGGTATTTCAAACGACGTAAACAATAAAAAACTTACCCGAGATCTCCGATGTCAACCAACTGAAGTTGTTCGTGTTTCCAAGTTACTACCAGGTTTCTGTCCTTAAACCTATTAAGAAGTATCAATATTGGAACCTAGGCTGAAAAGTTGGGTGACTGAGTATGGGCTCGAAACACACATATGTATACCATAATATTGCATGCAATTAAGTTCAAACTGGAAAATAAAACCTAATGGGAAATGTGAGAAGTTAGTTGATACAAATATTATGGGAAATATATAAAACTTGGTTCATTATGCAGGCAAGCAAGCTGGAAAGCAAACAATTAACCATACAAGCAAGAACAAAAAGCAACAATCCAAGAGATGATTATGTGTGTGTGTATGCGTTTTTTATTTTTTATTTTTAACGTACCTTTAACAATTTTTCAGGCATGAATCGATGTCTGCAGTGTGGCAGTTTATAGTGATGTCCAGCACTAGGCCATCATGCCACCGACATGTAGCGTGATGTCCCACCAAGTCACATTATTCCGACACCATACCGACTAATCTGTAAATGCTGGGCGCCTAGCGAGGCAGCTGTTAGTAACATCTTTATAAGCCTTTGGTGTGTCTAAGACGCAGTTCGAACCCGCGACCTCCCGCTACCAAGGCGGACGCTATAACCTCTAGGCCACCGGAGCGGTCACCAGGAGATGATTTACTAACGCTTTTGATATATTACATAGGTAGCACTTAATGCCATCAAACACCAGAATAATGTTAATAATTATTTTAACGGCCGGTACGTGATACTACTACAAAAATCTCAGCTTTTCTAAGACATATTATGTGTAATATCTTCCCAGTAAGCTTTTGTAAACCTGCAAAAAAATGAAAGCGTGAGTGAAATAATTTATCACGAGTAGTTTTGGCACTTTTGTGTAAACTTTGTATGTATCATGTAATAGAAAATGTGTTTAATGAAGAATTAAATAATTTGTCTACATTCCTGCATGCCAGTATCACATCTATACCAAACTTACATACGTATGATAGATTATGTCGGTCTTCGTGGACGGTACCCTCTTGAATTTGAGTGCATGGTAATAGCTTCATTGGACAAACAAGAAGCGACACCGTATACAGCGCTGTCTGAAGGTATATATTCTTACCGCTATAAAATGCACCCCCCAAAAATGAATTTCAAAATAATGAGCGCCAGAAACACAATAAATGAGGTTAAAGGGGTTGCGACCAAAGCATGGGAAACTTATATGCTTCTTTTCGCACAAAGAGCCTGATGAACAAATTACTCAGTGAACACCTGACTCGTTGCGTGCAGTGATTTGACTGATTCCCACTATTTAATGATCAATTCGTTCAGGAACTCCTTCCTGACAAAACAGTGACAAATGGTCTTATATATATATATATATATATATATATATATATATATATATATATATATATATATATATATATATATATATATATATATATATATATATATATATAACTCTCCACGAATAATCGACCCCTGGTATGATTATAAAGTTAATAGAGTTGACACATTTTAGATTTCAATATTGCAATCTTACAGCAAATGAAATGTTACTTTAAAAAAAGAAAACAAAGTATTTGAAAATTCTTAATATTTATATGTGTATTTTTTTCCTCAAATATGTCTATAAATGAGCTAGACATATTCATGATAAGTTCATGTATTTATTAATTACGACAGAAAGGCACATTACTCGCAACCGTTTCCTTTTTCACCTATTACAAATAGAAGACGTTCAGTTGAGCTCCAATGCCATTAATTTAATTTAAGTTTGATAAAGTGATTTTCATAACAAGAACAACATTCGTAGAGATATAGAAAACCTATACATCAAATGCAGCTATACTGATATTTTTATACACATATTATCTAATTAATCTTTCTTACATAGGCGGCCATAAAGAACCTTACACCATGTTAGCTAAAGTATAATGCATCGAAAGTACTGAAGCCGTTTATTCTAATTCACTATCTACAAGCAATAAATCAAAGACCGGCAATCAAGGCCAGCAGGAAGCGATACTCGAGACAGTTCTATCACTCTCAGTTTCATTCACGTCAAAATGTGTCGACAGGTTTTTCAGGACCATTTTCCAGATTTATTAACTTAATACGTATACTAAAAGAATTATATCTATTTATCAATATTTAACATATACACAATCACAGTATTTAGTTGAAACACATTTGCTACATTTAACACGCATACACTCACCATGTCCGACACATACACAATCACCCTATTTACACAATAAACAATCCCTATATTCAATACATATGCAATCGAAATATTTAACACAAATCTCCATTTTTAACACATCAGAAGTGCTCTGATTTAACGCATAACACTGTTGAGTAAATTAAATACTGGTAATTTGGCTACAATGAAAAATTGTGTACAATTTTTCTGATTAAAGATGAAGACGAGGGAAAAAAAAAAACGGAAGATGACCATAATGATGATAGCTAATATGAAGAAGAAAAAATAAGGTTCTACAGTCGTAAGTAGTTCGAGTTAAAGAACTTGATATGACTGTGTTTCATTAATATTGATGACAGAAAGACAACTCATTAACGGTAATGCTAAGATACATTCGACTTGCTTAAACTTTTAAATACAAATGTACATTTCTCTGCATCTGTCTCGACGTTTACAGGGCCGTTGAGAGTGATCACGAGATCTGGGGTAAGAAATGCCGGGCCTCTCCTAGTTCATATTCAAACAAAATTTTCATTTTTAAAATTTAAAAGTTGTTAAGCCCAGGCTCTTTGTGGTCCCTGGCCCCGGGCATATATCTCCGAATAGCTCCCCCATCTTGTCGGCCCTGGAAGTTTATAATGCGACGAAGTTTCAATATAAGTGAATTAGTAAAGCTGAGCGAATGAGCGGGTGCTGATTTCTTTGTTAAATATTCAGCATTAAAGATGTCTGAAATCAGCTGACAAAATACTCGGAATAAGCCCGTAGATTATTATGATGGTAATTAATGATAGATTTAGGTAAATACTATTAATGATATATGCGTTTTGTTTTAGCGGCTTGCTAAGAGTTTATTTCCTTGTTGTCTGATGATTCAAACAAGAAGAATGACAGATGGATTTTGACAATGTCTACGCATCAAGGAAAAAAAAAAGAAAGAAAGAAAACAGCAAACGAGCAGTGGTGCAAATCTAGTGAATGGAAGTCATTCATATTTGTATCGATCACTAACGATTTACTCGTGTTCTTCGTCTTGTTAGGCGAGATTAATGCATATACCAAAATAATTTAATTTCACATGTTTTTTTTCAGTAAAAGTCCGTTATCTTTTATGTCTGTTGAAAATTGTTGACTTTAATACGAGTTTTTAAACTTTTTTAAAATACAAAAGTAATGAAGACCAAGGTGAGCACTAACCTACGCTTTCTAATTGTGCACAACGGTCATGTATGAAATAGGTTTGGAATAAGAGAGTGTTCATTCGGGAAAAAACAATTATGTTCAAATGAGCGTAATTTAAATAGATGAGACATTATACATGCACATGTTATGCAAGAATTTTATCTTTTATTGTAATAAAAGAAACGAATTTAAGCACAATACATCAAACATTTTGAATTATTTCAGCGTATAATCTCTGAAATCGCAAGTAAACGTTGACTACCTTTAAAGCCTCGAATAACGGCTTGGCTCTGAAACTTTTCTGAGTAAAAAGCAAGCTCGGTCGTCACGGCAACCAAAACGTTGATGCAACGATTGGGACAAATTTAAAGGGACATATTTCAACAAAAGCATGTGAGAATACATTTATATATAAAAAACGAAAACGTCAAGAAATCTGCAGAATGCTATTTCGCACGAGATGCTTCTGCATAGTTCCAAAGCGAAATAGAGATTCACTGTACTAATTCAGTTGCCATAGTAAACCTACGCAAACACCATGATATTAAACATTTAATATCTCAAAATTTCTGAGTGCTCATGGTCAAACCAATATTTATCAGTAGAGATGAAACCTGGATGTCAAGCTTCTGTGTAGAGAAAAGGATACGAGTCACAGCATTTTCTGGATCTACATGTGTTTAAAACATGCTTTCATTTCCGTAGCAAAGAGTCAGGTGATAACTTCAGTAATGAGTGTTGCAAACTCAAGACTTAACTGAAATTCCATCAATAAACAATGCCAATTTTTTTTCTTCAGTTACAACTAAGGTACGCCCGGAAAAGATTCATTATCCTACAAAATAACTTTCATTGTCAACCAATCCTGGCCAGCAAAATCCATATATATTCTATTTTACTCATTTCTAGACTGGTTCCCGTTTTTCCATACAATTAGTACCGTGTGTCCCATAAAACAATACTATGAATGAGTTTATTATATTTGATACATGTGAAAGCATTATTACATTTGATACATGTGAAAGCATTATTACATTTGATACATGTGAAAGCATTATTACATCTCATACACATGAAATTATTAGTGTCGGAAAATGGAGATATGCACAAAACCTTGAGGTTATAAATGTAGTACAAAGTCAAAGTCTCTATGATGCATAATATTTCGCCGTGTCTCAACAGTTATACAAATCATCTTGCCATGTCTATAGGGATCCCTAATATATTCTCATGTCTCAATATTCATACCTTATATCTTGAAAAAAATCATAAAAAACAACAAAAAAATTAAAATTCCTACCTTATATCTCTACACTCATACCTAATATCCTGTCATGCATCTAGTCATACCTAATATCTCGCCAAGCCTCAAAAGTCGTATCTAATATCTCGCCATGTGTCTAAAGTGATACCTAAAATCTAACAATGTTTTTATTGTTATATCTAACATCTTTCCATATCTCTAAAGGAATACCAAACATCTCACCAATAATTCTGGAGTTTCAAATAAAGTTAGTGCAATCCTGCTGACAGGTTGTTCGGGTTGAAGTTCGTACGTACGAACGGACGGACTAACGGAACCAAAGCATGCCGCCACCGTGCAAGTAAAGGCGGCAAAAAAGATAAACGATTTTGTAAATTTTGACGTCAAGAGTTAAGGGCTTTGTTTCTAGATCCTAAATACAATAGGCATAATGAGAAACGCGTGCAATTGAATGTTCTAACAGCACTTCCTGAATGTGACATTCATAGGTAATAAGCCTGTATTCAGTCCTAAATAAAATAAAATTTCTATATCAAGAGTGACCTGACAAATATTAATGCTTCTATTATGCAATGTTAAGTATGTGCATGCGGACTACGCCAAAAAATTCAGGCCAGGAAACGTCAAGATTGGACATTTGTATCGTTTGCTAATAATGAGGAAAAAAAACCTTAAAAGACAAATAGTTTATGTCCCTTTGATGGGCTCTTTATTCCACGTAGAAAGGCATGATGTTTACAGATAAACATCATTAGTTGCCATGAATTATTATTATACGTGATTATTAGCATTTATGAGACGAACATGGCCTCGCCGCAAGCTGTAGAGCAACGGTCTGAGACGTGGTATACCGTCGGAATATCTGGGTCATTCAAGGTAAGATACTGTGACCGTGTTTCCGTACGAAGTCTGCCGCATAAAAATGCATCTCTTAATGGGAGAAGATAAAATGGTCAATATTTTATTGATTCACAGTCTGCCATAGGTAAGGATGCCTTGGACCAAATGGCGCCTCATGAAGGAACTGTTTAATCACCTACTAACGTTCCCTCTAATATTTTTCCTGTGTGCGGGGAATTTTGAAACTGCTGCGAGGCATTTTCTAATGAGCTGCGTGGCCGCGCACCTTAGATGGAACACGGTCACCGACCCCCTATTTATTTAACAATTTATCCCTCATTTTGCATTTATCACCCTTCTTCAATCCCAATGAATAAGAAAAAGTTAAAATGGAAAATGTCTGACATGAACGCTTGGTCTTTTCAAGGTTCAGGCTAGAACTGGTGATAATATTCTAGCAACATTTACCAACAGCAAACCCTACTGGATCCATATAATTGTGTGCGACAAACCCGCGAGAACCGACCGGATCATTTAAAAATATACATTACGCAGACCGAAAGTACTGAGGTTATATAACGGAGTGGGAAGAGCAGAGAACAAACGAAAAAAAGACAGGCCGTAACAACATCCGTATGTGTTAAAATATTCTAAAATTGCTGAGTAAATATTAAAAGGTGTTACAAAAATGAAGGCAGATAATGCATACAAAATATATTGTTTTGCTAATTCATTGTAAACGAAAAATCTATGGTCATTCTTATGTGCTCCGTTTGAAAAGACTTATAGAAGATTATTACGAATGAAAGATGATTACGAATGATAGATGAAATAATTCTTGGTAGACACCGTATTAGTTAATAGTGTAGTTGAACTTGACGCAAACGAGAAATGTGTCCATGAAATACTAATGGTCCGCACCACAACGTACCTAAATGCATAACTCAAACGATCGGACGGACAAGGGTAAGACACTATGCGATAAAAAATACCAAGAAAATCATATAAGCAATTGATCATCACATCTTGTCCAAATTAAACCAAATTATTGGCTTGGATGATGGTGGGTAAACGACGTGACAATTACCTGATATACCTTTATAGCTCCGGTGGCCTAGTGGTTAGAGCGTCCGCCTCGATGTGGGAGGTAGTGGGTTCTATCCCCAATCGAGTCATACCAAAGACTTACAAAAATGGTACTAACAGCTGCCTCGCTTGGCGCTCAGCGTCAAGGGGTTAGTGTTAGGACTGGTCGGCCTGGTGTCAGTTGGGACATCATGCTACCTGTCTGCGGCATGATGCCCCAGTGCTAGACATCATTATAAACTGCCATACTACAGACATCGTAGCGATTTTTATTAGGATTTTTATTATATTGTTTTCCAGCAAGTCCATCAAAGTTTTTGGTAAGTGAATGTTTTTATACAATAATAAAATTACAGTATTTGGTCCAGCTAATTTTGATATTCTAACTGGAAACAATTTAATAACATTATCCAGTCCAAAGACGTTTATACCATGCGGGATTAAAATTATAATAATTTGTTCGAATTTATAGATTTGATTCAGCGGCGTTGGAAAATCTATTCCAGTTAAATCTAATTTTGAAATGTGTTCTCGGTATTTATAAGCTCTAGTTGGATTTGTATCAACTAGAAAAAGTTTTGCTAGAATGCTGCTTACAAAACACTTTTCATCATACCTGATTATGTTTAAGCAACTACATGACTTCTTCATTGTGTCTGGTAATTCTGCAAACATTCCAGCGCGTATAGATTACATTTACGTGCATAAATTAACAGATATAGATTAATAACAAAATCCCAACAAGAACCTCTCGTAGAGTGTTGATCAATGAGTTTTTCTCATTTTTTTATTTCATCAGCAAATACATCAGCATTATAATGTTCGAGTATAACTTAAGTTTCAGTTATTAATTACGGTTCAAAGAAACTTTCGCTGTCAAAAACGTCCTGAAATAAAACCTGTAATTCTACAATCACGTTTTATTTGTTTCCTTTTGTAAAACAAAATTAATAGAGTCCAGAAGTACATCATCCAGTGGCAGTGCCGCGTCGCTAAGATTAACTTTATATTAGATTTTAGTCCACCAGCAATATTTGAAGTTTGTTATTTCTGATCTTGGTAATTTCATTTTTTTTCTTCAAATTAACCAGGTGTTTTAGAGAATTTTGCTGTTATACCAGTTAAGTTTTCATAATCGTGAAAAACACTTCTGACTGTTTCATCTTGACTAATTTGTGTTGGTTTAAATGAGTCTCGAAGGAGCTTTGAATTTTCTTGAACCAATTTATACTTTTGCTTTTGTGTAGTAATTCTTATATCAGCAATTTAATTTATCAAACAAATCAACATTAGACTAATGATATTTCGGTTATATTCCAGTAAGAACTTTATAATCTGCCATAATCTTCATTGCTTTATCATGTCGACGTGTCTTCGTCGATGGCATTTATATAATTACTTTTCAACAAAAAATATTTCAAAACAGACGATTTTATTATTTTTGTTTAAAATTGAAATTAAAATTTGCTTAAATCATATGCATATAATAATGCCATTCCCAATTGGCGTGTATAGTTGCAAATGGTTGTTACTAGGCTTACATTTTTTATAAATAGAAGGATCGAAAATGAAAAAGAACATTCCAATAACTACATTGGAAACGCCATGGACTTATATATAACCATGTCAGACCAATGCATATATAAAGGGCTCGTGACTTTCCTCTCAGTATTCATTTTAATCTCAAACCGATCAGCACGATGGAAGAACAAACACAGATAAAACTTCTGATTAGAGCTTTGCGAGGTGTCATACGAACGTTTTCTTAAGGCAAGCCGGACTATTCTTCTCTTTTTTTTAGATAAAAGTCAAGATACTTGCAATATCTGCCAGAACAAAGGCCATTGAGCTACAAAATGTCCAGATTGTCATAAAAGAAAGACCAGCACCAGAAGAAACAAAAGTCAAGATACCTGTTATCAACGTAAAGAGAAAGAACATTGGTCTTTAGTGAGCCCTATGAAACAAAAGGAACAGGAGGGGGAAGAAGAAATAGAGGTGCCCTCGGCAAAGGAAGAACCCCATCACGTTCTAAAAGAGAACACATAAAAGAAAAGAAGA
This sequence comes from Potamilus streckersoni, assembly GCA_016746295.1. Taxonomy (NCBI): domain Eukaryota; kingdom Metazoa; phylum Mollusca; class Bivalvia; order Unionida; family Unionidae; genus Potamilus; species Potamilus streckersoni. The sequence continues at coordinate 174,559 of JAEAOA010001693.1, forward strand.
GAAAAGTGTAAGCAGAAGAAGAAAAAAGTGTAAAAGTGAAGAAATTAATATAAAAAACAGACAATAAAAGGAAAAAGACAAAGAAGTCATAAATTCTTTAAAAGTATTGTGTTGTGTTGTGTTGTGTTGTGTTGTGTTGTGTTGTGTTGTGTTGTGTTGTGTTGTGATATTGAACTGTACAAATTTGTACCAAAAAAAACCAGACCGAAAACAACGTAAGTGCCTCTTGGTTTTGATTAATAAGAGAGAACAATAAGGACCTACACTTGTACACTCACAACACGTACATTATCAAGTTAAAAAAGGGATTTTGAGTTTTGACCGATTTTGGCAAAATAAATGTCTCTTTTCGAAAGAAGTGAGTGGCCCTGAAAAGTACAGTAAAGTGTTTTCTGTTTCTTATGTTATTACCATGATTACTAATTTTATCAGCCAATCAGATAAAGTCTTGGGAGACTGATCTGTATGGCTGAACAGCATCAATGTGTGCTGAACGATCTGGTTCAGTTTCAGATTTCCGAAAGCTGCATTTCCATTGGTTGGTTCAAAGGTATTTAGAACATGACCCCTGAGTGGTTGCTGTCAGTTCTTTATGTAGGACAGAGAAGATCCGATTTTAATTAGACTGGGAATATAAATCCTTCGTTAAAGATGTCAGAACTCTGAAAAGCAAGGAAACAAAGAGCTAAAAGACTGGGAAAAAATCCTTACAATACAGGGTCAAAATATTTGCGGCATGTATTCAGAAAATCTAAAATTTTATATGGTGATACAACTGTATAAAATCTGAAGTGAATTCGATATCCAACACAACCGATACAAATATTTTTCTCTGTCAGCGAAGGAGTTGTAGCAACTCAGTTGGAAAAGCGTCGGACTCGTAATTAAATGGTTACGGGTACGATACCTACTCAAGCTAGTCCGAGCTTGGATCCTCCATATATCCTTGGAAGAGGCACTTGGTTCCCATTATTTTTGCCTGACAATGTGTCAAAAACTCCGTTAAAACTCATAAAAGAAAAAAAACAAATCCACTGTCAATGGATGTTATTAAGGAGGTATGCACTCTGGACGAATTCATTTTATAGGAGGTACGCATGGGTCTGGTATGCGTATCCAGATGCAACCACAGTAAACCACAGTATTTCTCTATATGGGCGGCCCCACTCTCCAATAATAATTAATGTTTTGTTCGGAGACTTTTCTGTTGGGTTTTCGTTTGATATATTTTGTCAAGTATAGTATATAGATCACACCTACTCGTATATAGGGGCCCCGAGAGGCCGAGTGGTCTAAAGCGCTGTCCGTTACGGATCACTGCCATCTCACCTCTGCGTGGGTTCGAGTCTAGGATTCGGCGCATGTGGATATGTGAGTAAGCTTGCCAGTAGCTTCTCGTGGGTCGGTGGTTCTTTCCGGTTATTTCCCGTTTTCTTCCTCCACCATTAATACTGGCCGCCATGAATAGCCTATCACGTGCTGAAAAATGGCGTTAAACCCAACAGCAATAGCAACCTACTCGTAAAATATTTATGCTCATTACATGGAAATTTCCAACCGGAAACGGGTGACGGCAGGGTAGCTTTGGCTGCTTTACCTGCCCTTTTATTAACATTATTAACCTTAATACCAACGTAGGCAGCCAACAAAACAGAATACTTGCTTTGTGACCAAACAAGCGAATAGTTTTCTGCAAAATCAAGAGTATAAACGGGTTGTCAGATTTAAAAAAAAAACTTAAATGATTTTGCTTTTATAAACGAGACAATTGGTTGAGATGTCAATAATGGTGTAACTGGAACAACACATTCTAGTCTGTTCTAGAGTAGGTGTTTGCCACGAATCGTATTAAATCCGTGCGCGCGCGTGTGTGCGTGTATCTAACACTGGGGCATTATGCCGCAACATGTAGCATGACATTGATGTCCCACCCAGTCATATTATCCTGACACCAGGCCGACCAGTCCTAACACTAACCTCTTAATTTTGAGCGAATAGCGAGGCAGCTGTTAGTACCATTTTTAAAAGTCTTTGGCATGACTCAACCGGGGCTCGAACACACTACCTCCCGCATCAGAGGTGGCCTTTGGGTAACAATTTATACTATCACAACATATCAAACTAATAACGAGCTGTTAAATTCAGTGTTTGATATCATAATGGGCAGAGAATTATCTGCATTCTCAAGAACGTGTATTTTTTAAACGTTGTTGAAATATCTACAGCTCCTAGAACTACTACTACTTTTATACTATTTCAAAAGTAGATTCTATGAATTGTGGAGTGAAAAATCCCGTATACAATTTCATCTGAACTGTGTACCGCCTCGGGTACGAGCATTCTCAATAAATGATCTATTGCTCATTATGGCTTGGAACTAATTCAAAGACTGATGACCATCATGAAAAATCGGCTGCTTGAGAGATTGCAAAAGAATCGGTTAAATTTTCTGATTTTTATCCTGATAGGACGAAGTAATTAGTTTTGAGTGGTACTTAAAAATCAATAATTAAAAAGTCGAAGAACGGGTCAATTTCATTCAGCGCTCAATCGAGCCGAGGATTGTATTACTACGTTCACAGGTGTGAGTACGCCAGGTGCAAATGGTGACTACAAAATACGAGTGATATTGTATCTTTTCAGTTAAAGCCTACTCAATGAAGGTATCAGTCGATAAATGAATGGCCCATTATGGTTGCTCGCAAAGACAAAACAATAATTCTGTTTTAAACTTAAATGTTAGAATTCCTTCACGTAATTGTGTAAGTTTTCTGTTGCAGGTGTTGAGAAATAGCTCTCCAACAACCTGAGTTTGGAATACGGATCATTGATGTATAACACGCTTATTCAGATTCAATTAATGAGAAATATAACGCATTACAATAAAATGAGCAAATTTTCAGCTGTGCTTGTATTAGCATTCTATATTTGAGATATATTATATTCTTTCCTTTATGAGTGAGGTTCTTGATGGAACACAAATGTATGACCTATAAAGAATTTACGGTGGTTAAGGTTTTGGTAAGCACCGTGTATTCCTTTTCTCTTTGAATACTTCTTTGGTCAGGATATATAAAGACTGATAAAAGGGAACAATAAATGAAACATCAAAATCGTATAGTATTCATGTCTCAACATATCCACCTCGTTTTATGTCATTAATATTTGTAAATCATTTTTATATTATTTGGTAAATAAAACACCACACATGCAGCGGTGTGCTTACTTAGTTAATACCATGATGTATCCCTTATAATTGGGGCAAACGAGGCCATGCTGTGGAATACGATATGCACGTGCAGCTGCCATTTATGACCTGAATTTGCTATACAGGCAGTCCCAAAACCAACCAGAAGGTATTGGACCCTCTGAATGGCAAACGTAACGCTCTCGTCTAAAAGCTGTCAGACGAAAAGAAAGATGTCACCCAATATCAGCATAAAGCAAATAAAGTGGTTGGATTAATCAAATTATTTTGTTGGATTAATCAATTAAGTGATTAATCAATCAAATGATTGGTTGGCTTAATTAACCAAGTGCCCGGTGGGATTAATAAATAAAATGATTGTTTTGAATCAAACAACCAAATGATTGTTTGGAATAATCAATCAAACAATAGGTTTTTACTGTGTGATAAACCAACAGACCAAATTAAGAATTCACCTAGTTATTCATAAAATTGATTTCGCTGATCTACCAGAACGTGCATATATAAATTGTTTTCGGACAAACAGAACAACAGTATACACAATGTAATAAATACGGTAAACTGTGTCTTGTACACTGTGAACTATGTATTGTACTTCGTGGACTGGATTATACTCCGTGAACTGTCTTATACTCCGTGACCTGTCTTAAACTTAGTGAACTGTCTTATACTCCGTGAACTGTCTTATACTCTGTGAACTGTCTTATACTTAGTGAACTGTCTTATGCTTAGTGAACTGTCTTATACTCCGTGAACTGTTGCTTTCTTATACTCCGTGAACTGTCTTATACTCCGTGAACTGTTACTTTCTCATACTCCGTGAACTGTCTTATACTTAGTGAACTGTCTACTTAGTGAACTGTCTTATACTTAGTGAACTGTCTTATACTCCGTGAACTGTTACTGTCTTATACTCCGTGAACTATCTTATACTCCGTGAACTATGTTGCTCTGCTCATATCAGTGTGTAAAGGATATACAAAACAATAAGATAAAAACAAAAATTAAAAAAAAAACAGATTTAATATAATAATATACAAACTTGTTAAATCGTTTTTAAGTCCTCTGATTGTAGTGATTAGCTATTTATCTGCTAGGAAAATACTTGTTATATTACACAGTCAAATAAGAACAGCATATAACAAAAAAACATTCAAACGTCTCATCCGCGTTTTGTTTCAATTACTTTTTATTGCAAATACTGTTTATTTCCCTTCCTTGTTTCTGTAAAACAAGATTTTCAATTTTTTAAAAATGTTATAAATTTTACTCTCTCTCTCTCTCTCTCTCTCTCTCTCTCTCTCTCTCTCTCTCTCTCTCTCTCTCTCTCTTACATTCGTAAATTACTCAAATACAGAATATAAACTTCGATTTCCACTTGTAGGGAGATAATGTAACGACTATTACAGGTGATATAACTGAGCCACATTTTATCAGAATCGGCTGCTTGATAGACTGCAAAACGAAAGCTTTCGAAAGATATGAGTCTGCCTGCGTGTGTTCGAGTCTCAGGCTCGACCAGTGTGGGTACGCGAGAACACTTGTCATTAGCTTCGCGTGGGTCGGTGGTTATTTCTAGGATTCTCCCGGGTTCTTCCTCCACCATTTACACTGGCCGCCATGTATCTTATGCTGATAAATGGCGTTAAACCCAACAACAACTGTCGGTATTATGGGACAAAACATTTTCCATGTGAGCTATTTTTAGGTATTAAGCAATTACGCGTTGAGTCACATCTTCTTAATTCGCAACTAGCCATTTCATTGACCTGAACTTGTCATAGGCTGGGTCAATGGTCAGTAAACAGTCTATGTAGAATGAGTATCATCAGAGGGTGACAAAGAGGCTTTCCATGGAGAATTGTAAAATTTACGATAGAATTAACAATGAAACATGTTATCCATATACACATTTTATTTATCAAACCATTGCCTGTAACATATCTATCAATCTATATATCTATCCAAGCACAAGGAGAGTACGAATAGAAGTATATTGAAGAAATATCGGGCGATAGGTCACTATTCATTAAGGACACGGCCAGTGATGTCGATACAAAAATAATGAAATGTTAAAATTAATCAGTTAGGTAGTACACACACATGGATGCCCATCCTTTTGCAAAATTTCATGTCCTCAGACCAATTTTACATGTACTACAGAATACCTGTTTTATCTTTATATGCAAATATACGTAGTGCCAAATTCGATTTACATGCACCTTTCTGAATCTTTTAAATTACTTGAGCATATACATCGCACGAATAGTACCAAATATTGTTTAACCACTCCTGTGGCCTAGTTGTTAGAGCGTCCGCCTTGGGAGGTCGTGGGTTCGATCCCCGGTCGAGTCATACCAAAGACTTACAAAAATGGTACTAACAGCTGCCTCGCTTGACGCTCAGTATTAAGAGGTTAGTGTTAGGACTGGTCGGCCTGGTGTCAGGATAATGTGACTGGGTAGAACATCATGCTACATGTCTGCGGCATGATGCCCCAGTGCTAGACATCACTATAAACTGCCACACTTTAGACATAGTTGCGATATGACAAAATTGTTAAAGCTACGTTAAAAATTATAAACAGCACCACAAAATATTGTTTAGCTTATGTTACTATCAGCAGATTCCGAATACAATTAATACAAGGTTACAAGAAACCAGAAGATATCCGGTTATATACCACGATGGCATTATAAGATTCAATGTGTTTAATCAAACTGACAAAGAATGCGGATGGAAACAAAATTAAAACTTAAAATTTCTAGATATATCTCTCAGTATGGATCCATCATGATTCAAGTTTCTGTGTACAGAAACAAATGAGCCGCAGCATTTTGATGAGCTAAGTTTGTACTCAACAAGCGTTTCCAATCCCACACTTAAAAATTCAGGCAGAACTTTTAGTATTTAGTATTCTGAATTCATGCATGTAAAAAGACTGAAACTTTATCAATCGAAACTTGTCTCTATTTTTTCCTTACAAACAATAAATTCTCAGTCTTTTAAAAACAAATTGATATACTTTGACTTTCCCATATCAACCAATGACGGCCGTTGATACCCGTCAAGCATCTCCACCCAATTTTAGACTGGTTCTAATTTGTTGATATAATTAGTATCGTGAGTCCAGAGAGCCGATCGTCAAGAGATGATCAAACTTTAGGCACTCGAATTTTGATAATGGAACGTAAATAGTCTCGAATGAATTTGCCGCATTGTTTGAAGGTCATTTACTTGAGTCATCGATAAAAGCAATGTAGCATATCAGTTTACCACTCTCTGATCTTGATAAAATGCCTAAAACTTTCCACTGTATCCAAAACTATAATTTAGTCCAGAAAAGAATCCTAATTACCCGCGTTCTAAACATGCAGGTAAAGAGATTTTGCATTGATTTATGTACACAAGAAAAGCATTAATGATTTGTACCCGGGAAATAACTACAAGCTCTATAAATCTATATTTTTAGAAAATATTTTGAAATTCTATTGAGTCTATATATGTTTAAATTTAGAAAAGAAAACAACCACAAACTCTGGAAAATGCCCCTTTGGAGTGCATGGAACGACTAGAGAGGAAATATTATCTTGTCATAATAATATTAAAATCAATATCAATATCAATCACTTTGTGCTGAATTCCATGAACATGGACAAAACTAACCAAAAGATTTTGCTATACCACCACATGCGCCTGCAGCATTTTTTTGCAGGGGGAGGGGTTATCAGTCACGGCCGGAAGAGTTAGTATAGTAAGCAGTCTGAAACTAGAGCTAATATTTCTAAGCGTTTTAAACAGAATCTTGTGACATATTTTCAACTTCATTTGCATGATTATATATATATATATATATATATATATATATATATATATATATATATATATATATATATATATATATATATATATATATATATATGCAGTTCAGCACAAGATAAGCTATAACAGCGGCCAGTATAACAGGTAGAGGAAGAATCCGGCAAAACTGCTGGAAGAATCACCGACCCATGGGAAGCTACTGGAAAGCTTTCTCACATACCCACATTGGTCGAACCTGAGGCTCAAACCCACACGGACAGAGGTGAGATAAAAATGATCGGTAAAGGCGAGAGCTTTAGACGACTAGGTCACACTAGGCCCCAGTTGAATTTTATACACTTTTTACAAGTTTGATAACAGAACCCAAATTCACTGCGATGCTTAAAGATGTATTTATGTACAATAGTCATGTTTCAAATGAATATCCCCACCCACCCCGCCTTCACAACATACTAATTTTATTATCCATATTAGCTTTTATATAAAAATAGTTATGTTAAACAATTTCTTTTTTATGTCATCGTGTTATCGGTTTTAATAGTCTATCAAAAATAGTATGTCTAGAAAGTTTGTGTCCATAGAGAACAAGTGAAATCAAGTTATGTCCATTTTGGCCTTTTTCTGTCTTGCTTGCTTCATTTTAGGCAATGTGAAATGCCAAAAAAGGAAATTTGCTTCGTCGCGAAACCGTCTCCTATCAATGGAAATGATACGTTGGTTTCATAGATGGCAATTTCCACATTACGTTTAACATAAAGAACCTCATCACTACGATTTAGGAATTTCATCCGTAATACAAGAGCATAATCGATATTTTTGTTCATAATATCCTTATAAACAAACAACCTTTATCTTTATCGATTACTGTACATAGAATGCACAATTAACATTCTGGAAAGCAGTTTTAAATATATTACTTCGCGCCTTCTTGATTGTATTTTATATTACCTTTCTTTTCATTGAAATGTATAAAATACACAAAAATTATATTTGATTGAAAACGACACCAAAATAGGTATCGTAATATTTCAGATTGCCTTAAGAAAATCAAAATGTCATCAATACCAACTGATTTTTCTGACATTAAACATTGAATAGCGTGTTGTGCACCGTCTTTATTTATTTTAGCGCCACATTTTAATTTAGAATATTAATTAATTTCGTTTAATCTGAAATTCCTGTCCATCTCCAATCATTATGCTATATTATCGCACCCGATTCCTTTATACAATGATAAAATATAACCTCGCTTCTATTTCTTTTCGATAGGTACAACACTCTTTTTTCCTAGTTAGCTTTATTTAATCATGAAGGTTCTCCTAAAAATGTCTTATGTACCATTCCAATTTGTAGTTGTATCATTGTTATACTAATAGGTCATCACTGTTATATCAATATGTTATCATTGCTATACTAACGTTATCATAGTTATATAAATGTTATCAAAGTGATACTAATATGTTATCTGTATTGGCACCATCCAGTGAGGTATATTTCTCCAATTAGCGTAGCATTTCGGCATTTTAAAAGTCTCCAAAAGCGTTTCGAATCTTTCTCTGAATGAGCTTTTATCAAGATCTACATTTTCCTTTGTTCGGTATTGATTGCGATTGTACCGGGTTATGTCGTATATATATATATATATATATATATATATATATATATATATATATATATATATATATATATATATATATATATATATATATATATATATATATGATGCTTTTATGCAGCCAAGTTATCAGTCATATTATTGATTCTTACGTTTCTAAGTGAATCAAGTGCTCGATGCATTGCCGCTTTACTGTCTGCATCCTACCATCAGTGTTTTATGACAAAACCCCGATCAATTTTATTGATACCATTTTGATCTATATTCTTCGTCTGTAGTGATTAACAAACTCTATGAAAATATTATGTATGGTATCAGATTTTTCTGACAGTAAAGCGTTTTTTTTTGACACATTGGAGCAATACTTTCACCATTGTCAGCTGTGTTGCTAAGATATCAGCTACATCCTAGTGAAATAGTATTGGTTTACGAATAGATTCATTTCTATTACCAATTCTGACGTTGTTATACTTGTAAATAATGACTGATCCGAAAGTAAGTAGTCTGTGGTTGTAACAGAGTAACTATCATGTATATATGCAAAGTTTCCAAAACCTTCATCATCCCCATATCTACCATTAGCAATCCTCATTCAAGACTGCTAGCAAAACTTCAGTATATTCTCATCATAGTTATCAAGCTCCTTTCTCTAATCGTTAGCCCAAAATCTACATCGTCGCCATTTGCCATATTATTATCGACGACCTTAACAAAATCATGTACATTAAAATCAGGTTTTGTGGAGGTATAGGCATTGAAATTTCCACCAATAGGTTTAGATACATGACTATTATAAGCCGATTCCTTCTACTTATAATCGTAAACAGGTCTTCTCCTGCATGTGTTGACTAGTCTTTTGGTGACGTCATACTACACCAAAAACCATGTCTTTCTGAACATTTTGTACATATAATTATGGTGTGAATTTCAACCAGAACATATGTGATTTTCTTTAAAGTTGATTAATATTGAAATTAGATCTATTGTATATTTTTACATAGACATTATACTTCAAGAACAACGTTTTGCGTTACGTTCTTTATCTCTGACACTTACAGGGCTCGAGAAACCATTTTTATCACATAGTCGGTATTGTTTTCCTACAGTGAGCGCAGGTTCATATTTTTGATATTATACGTGTGAACATATCACTTTATGTGATTCTGATTGGTCCAGATGAGATAATGAAATTATTGTGCATTAGGGTCTTTAATGATTGGCTGCGACCGTGGGAAAAACGTTTTTAACCCAGCCTTCTGGAATGTTTTGATCTGAATCAACAGTTTTTGGCGGCCATTTTTTTAACTCGACTCGCAAATGAAAATTGAAGAAATATCATATCGGCTGTCTCAATATGGATATGTTACTACCACAGGGGTTCATTATGTCATGTTTAACAATATCATCATAAGAAAAATGACATAAAACTACAAGACAAGAACGACAATAACGAATAAAACTAAGGGTGGGTAGAATCCACCCTATATACAAGCGTGGTTTAAATGTTAAATTAACGAAGTAAACAAACTCACCTATGTTCGGAGAATAATCTGGACATGAATGGGTCTCCTAACTGACAGATCTTCATCCAACCACAGCATCTTTACGTAGCATATATGTGATGTAAATCCAATAAAAAAAATAAATTTGCTGACGTCTTCTTTGCAGTCTATTTTTCAAATCAAGCACTACAAATAGCAGGTCATAAAATGCATTGCAGTAAATGTGAGACTTTTTGCATCCGGTAATCCATTTCACATGAAAATCGCAACAATGTAACGTTTTTAAACACACATTTTAGGGTCAATGTATATTCTACTTTTGGCCTGTTGTACTGTAACTGCTTACCGTAAAACAATGTGGCAGCATCACATCGCATTTATAATTCTACTTTGAAAAATGATTTTATGGTTACAAAATGTTTTGTTTATTCGGATGGAAGCTTTTTCTTTGATTTATAGTTTGTAAAACAGTACAATCTAATTTTACTAGTTCAACTTTGTTTGGGACTATATTTTATGCACAACAAATAAAAGGTACACCGTCTGTCAGAATGAACCTAGGCTCGCAAAAGCTGGACATTATTCAACTTGTTTCATAAATTCAATATTAAATCGTTACCCATTTGAGATCCTCTATATATAATTTTTTTTCCATAAGCCAAAATCTCAACTAGTGCAAAAATACCAAAATCAAGCATACAAATTTATCAAATTACTACAAGCCATATTAGACTGTTCACTGGTTAATAGTTTTCCTGTTAAACTCGAAAATATGCCAGATATAAAACGTAATTCTGATTTAAAGCTTCAAACTACAAAGCCATAACCTACAATGGACATCTGGCGAACACTGCATATATTTTATAAATATTTTATATAAAAATATTTTATATAAAAAATATAGAACTAATATATGTTTTATGCTTTTTTAAACTCTTACACCTAAAATCTTTTTATTTTCTTGAATAACAGTTAAGGAAACCCTCAAGTTTGAGACAATCAGAAACCATTATGACTGTACACTGTATTTTCATCGCTAGTATCTAAGTTCAGTGAAAATTCAAATGCTGCAAATGAAGACATAAAAAAGTTTTTCAAAAATTGTGGTTTCAAGTAGAAAATTTCAGTCGTTTTGTGAAAATGAGTATTGGATAAAAACATTCACTTCTGATGGAAGGGACTAAGGACAGTACATGTACTGTCGACGGCAGAACAAACTCTAATATTGTTTACAAGGACGGTTGTAAAAAGTAACGTATCTACCTTGATGTAGCATTTTTTTCCGGTCCCACCCTGGCTCCTTTGATATAAATATAATAGGTTTAATATGTTACAATTAGCCATTTCGTGACAATAAAAAAAACTGCTAGTAACCTGAACAAAAAATGCCATCATCGTACATGGGATGTTACATTATATGCAAGTACTTTATAATCGGGATCGAATGTACGTTTGTTATACTGCAGCATACCACGTGATAACGAGAAAGCAACTGTAGAGATTACCAGGAAGATCTTTGCCACTCATTCATCCGCTTTGTGGTACATAATGAATAATTACAGTCCAATAGATGTGACAAGACGTGCCAATCAAATAACGGTGTGAAAGTACAGTACCATATCACGCTTCTTCCTCGAGAATATAATTATGCTCTTTCCTCCAACGTAACTAACCTCTGATTATCTGCGCGCGCGCGCGTGTTGCTGTGATTTAGACTTTTAACGTAGCTTTAACAGTTTTTCAGTCATATTGCTACGATGTCTACAGTGTGGTAGTGTATAGTGATGTAAATTTTATAGGGATGATTGCGTTTATATATATATATATATATATATATATATATATATATATATATATATATATATATATATATATATATATATATATATATATATATATATATATATGTGTGTGTATGTATGTATGTATGTATATATATATATATATATATATATATATATATATATATATATATATATATATATATATATGTATGTATGCATTTAAATATATGTGAGATTATGGGTGTAATGGAGAGCGATAATGTTTTGTGCGGGTGCAGATTGTATCAATATTTACTGTATATTTTACTATGTAAATATGCAATAAAGATTTTATGGAGAAAAAAAAGTTGTCAAGCACAGGGGCATTATGTCGCAGACATTTTAGCATGATGTCCCACCCAGTCACATTATACTGTCACCAGCCCGACCGGTCCTAACACTAACCTCTTAATGCTGAGAGCTTAGCGAGGCAGCTGTTAGTACCATTTTTATAAGTCTTTGGTATGACTCGGCTGGGGTTCCTGCTGGGCTACCTCCCGCATCCGAGGCGGATGTTCTAAGCACTAAGCCACCGGAGCGGTCATAGATATCTTTTAGAAGACCATAAATTCACAAAACACCACGGCTTAGCTTCAGCATTACCTTTTCGTATTAAAACAAAATACAAGGACTTTTTGACTAAGAGCCAGGTTCGAGAAAATCTAATGTATAGCAATTAAACTGCTTTTAAAAATAATCTATGGAATACCATAATTTAGTTCAAAATCATAAATGTCCTTCTAAGGAAGTTTATTAGTCTTCATTACCGATGCTTAAGAGCGGAGTAATATAAAATTCATTGGCTAGTGTCCTTGAATCACAGACTGTGACAGAAAAGGTCGAATAGCAAAATACTTTCTGCGTGTTTTCTTGGCAGGCAAACCTTAAAATGAACAAAACAAAACTGTCATTGATAAAAATGAATCCCAGTCCACATATATTGTAAGGTGACGTCACTAACATATGGAGATACAAATTACATCATTGGTTAACATTTGCAATAAGAGAAAGACTAAACGCTCCGATTTTTATGATATCATCTGGAACATCAATGTAACATTGTCTTTGTAGAGCACAACGTCTCTCACGCAGTGTACAAAAGTTGTGTGTGTGTGTGTGTGTGTGTGTTTGTGTGGACGTAGACACAATCAGGGTATCGACCATTGAGGTATAGTATTTCTGATCATGACATATCAACCTTAAATGAAGCTGTTAAGTTCCAAAATGCAAATCATTAAATAAATTTCCTGAAAAAAACGAGTGTAGAAAACCAGCAATAATGAATGAAGCCATTTTTCTTATTTGTGACAAAGACATTAAAGCATCATAACCAAACATATGGAATCCGATTTTCCTACCATATCAGGTGTTTCGCGGTGGTAAACTTGGGTAACGTGCCTGACTCACAAACTAAAGTTGCGGGTTCGAATCCTATGAACTGATCAGTCTGGTTAAGCTACTGTAGTGTGTCCTTGGGCAGTTGCCACGACAATACATCTGCTTGTGTTGCTCTGACGTAACAACACCGAACCAAACTATATCAGGTGGCAACCCTTAACGCTTGCTGCCATTGCAAGGTCTTGAATGAAGTCTATTTTGCACATTTTTCCTTTGGTCGTGTCAGTGGTCTTAGCCTACAATTCTTTTGAATCCGATATCAATAGCTTTCGTTCTTGTCCCAATTGCATGGCATCAAGAAGGTTTGATCGGAATACTTTGCTTAAACTTAACCTTAACGCGTGAAATCTATTTTGCTCTAACTTTCTCAACTCACAGAGACATTGATCTTTCAACCTACTACTCCCAAATAAAAGGATGTTTTAATTCAAACAAATGTAAAACATCGAAACTATCTGGTCAACAAAAGTGGTATGGATATATATTTTATTGCGTGGAAGATATTTTTCTACTTTTGAGCCGCAGTGGCCTGGATTTTTACATGTTGAGATCTGAAGTTTATAGGCTATAACTAAATGTATTATATAGAAACATTTCTTCTTCGGGCCACAGCGACCTTGATTCACAAACGAAGTCATCACACTTAGCTTGGTCAAATTAAAAGGCATATAACTAAAGTCATCTTACGAGAACTATTTTTCTCTGAGTTATGGACCTCAAAATCGATGCATCTTTTTTCTCTCACCCTCAAAAGCAAACCTCATATATATTCTAGTATAACGACAAATATACTGAAATAGAAACGGATAGGCTTACAACTATTTTGTGTGTTCTTCGTACGAAAGAACATCCATGCAGCTTCATAATGAATACATTGTGAAAAGCCAAAGCTGGATGGGAGTGGAGGATGCGATCACGTGATTTAGTCTTATCAAAAGGAAACAATTTACCCAATATTGTAATAGAGCAAAACATATACTGTAAATACCGGTTTTATAATGACCTAGGCCGATAAATCATGATGATGTTGATTTTAGGGATAGAGGCTGATATCACCTATTCATTATAAGCTGCAATTATTTTCTGCCAATTTTGGCTGCACACATCGGTGTAAATTTTACAAAATAATAGGTATATCTCATGGCTGTGGAACTACCGTCGTCCGAATGATTCTTTTGGTGACGGGTACATTATATTTCCGGAGCAAGTCCTATGTTCGGTGACTTGTAAATTCACGTGGAATAGCACATTATGAATTTCGGGCTAGATAGGGCTGTTACCAATTACCCTAATGTATCTAAAGTGTACGCAGGGTTGTTTCGGAATGATTTGCATGTAGAAAAATTGCACAGTTTAAGGAACAGGTGACATGAGATCCACATATAGTCTATCAGTATCAACACGGATTTGGAGAGTTGAATTATCGGAGTAATAATGGTGTCATCGTTGTTTCCAGGTGAAAAATGTAGTTTGTAAGAAAAAACACAAAATTCGATCATAGCACTATATATCTGAAAAATAGTGTATGTACGGTTTAGTTGGCGAGAAATTCATTGCCTAATATTACAAAAATGTATCAACCGGATGCTGAGCTTTAATAACATACAGTATAAAGCTTTGGTTTGATGTTTAACGGCACAGAAATACAAGAAAATCAATTAGTACCGTGGTAACTGGAAGAAAATGTTTTGCCCAAGGTGAGCACCACAATAGCCGACCCGTTCTGATCCGATGGTAAGGTCTGAACACGAACACTTTCAGTCGCCAGTCTGCAATGCTAATCACTGACCCAAAGTTTAAGGTGCCTCAGCTAGTCGCCTCTTACAACATGGACGAAAGCGCATCACGATTATTCTGCAACTCCGAGTCCCCAAAGTGACGTATGGAAAATGATTATCTGCCGTCAGTTTCTTACAATCACGAGAGAACTTACACGCAATAAAGGAAACAAAAATTACTTTAGTCAGACTCTTCCAAAAGCAAAACATTTCCACTTTTAAAGTCTAGATGAGAGGAGCATGATTGACAAAAGGAAGGACTCCAGTATCCAACTGATGGAATCAGGACGGACGAAAGGAAGAAGGACACGGTGATTTAAACAGGACTCTAGTATCCAACTGATGGAATCAGGACGGACGAAAGGAAGAAGGACATGGTGATTTAAACAGGACTCTAGTATCCAACTGATGGAAGCAGGATGGACGAAAGGAAAGACATTGTGGTTTATGGAAGCAGGATGGACGAAAGGAAGGACATGGTGATTTATACAGGACTCTAGTATCCAAATGATGGAAGCAGGATGGACGAAAGGAAGGACATGGTGATTTATACTGGACTCTAGTATCCAAATGATGGAATCACAACGGACGAAAGGAAGGACACGGTAATTTAAACAGACTCTAGTATCCAACTGATGGAAGCAGGATGGACGAAATGAAGGACACAGTGATTTATACAGGACTCTAGTATCCAACTGATGGAATCAGGACGGACGAAAGGAAGAAGGACACGGTAATTTATAACAGGACTCTAGTATCCAACGGATGGAAACAGGATGGATGAAAGGAAGGACATGGTGATTTATACAGGACTCTAGCATCCAAATGATGGAAGCAGGATGGACGAAAGGAAG
Organism: Potamilus streckersoni; assembly: GCA_016746295.1. Classification (NCBI taxonomy): domain Eukaryota; kingdom Metazoa; phylum Mollusca; class Bivalvia; order Unionida; family Unionidae; genus Potamilus; species Potamilus streckersoni. The sequence goes on from JAEAOA010001693.1 coordinate 190,559, forward strand.
GACACAGTGATTTATACAGGACTCTAGTATCAAACTGATAGAAGCAGGATGGACGAAAGGAAGGACACAATGATTTATACAGGACGCTAGTATCCAACTGATGGAAGCAGGATGGACGAAAGGGAGGACAGAGATTTATACAGGACGTTAGTATCCAACTGACGGTAGCAGGATGGACTAAAGGAAGGACACAGTGATTTATACAGGACGCTAGTATCCAACTGACGGTAGCAGGATGGACAAAAGGAAGGACACAATGATTTATACAGGACGCTAGTATCCAACTGATGGAAGCAGGATGGACGAAAGGGAGGACAGTGATTTATACAGGACGCTAGTATCCAACTGACGGTAGCAGGATGGACTAAAGGAAGGACACAGTGATTTATACAGGACGCTAGTATCCAACTGACGGTAGCAGGATGGACAAAAGGAAGGACATAATGATTTATACAGGACTCTAGTATCCAACTGATGGAAGCAAGATGGACGAAAGGAAGGACACAGTGATTTATACGGGACTCTAGTATCCAACTGATGGAAGCAGGATGGACGAAAGGAAGGACACAGTGATTTATACAGGTCTCTAGTATCCAACTGATGGAAGAAGGATGGACGAAAGGAAGGACATGGTGAGTTATACAGCGCTCTAGTATCTCGGGTGGGTGGGTGGGATTGGACGGATGGAAGAAGGAAACGGTGATTTACACAGCGCTCTAGTAAGTAGCTGAGGGAAACTGCATGGACGAAAGGAATGCCAAGTTGGGCTATACTTCGCTCTAGGATCTAGCTGAGGGACGCAGGATGGACAAAAGGAAGGACACTGTAATGTAAACATCATTCAAGTGCCTAGCTGAGGAGAGCAGGATAGACAAAAGGCATGGTACGGTGATTTATACAGGGCTCAATTATCTAACTCCTTAAACTTTAATGCAAATAATAAGCATACAGAATACATACACATCTCTGATATCAAACTATCTATCATCACCTTAAAATACTTCGAATTACTCTACAAGAAAAAAATCCCAAGACTTTGTACAAAAACACAAAAGTTTCCTTGAAAGACGCATCTGTATTTGACAGCGCTATCTTTCATTATGATAAGCTCGAGTCAAGTCTGTCAACTAATTTCTCTAGACCTCATATCAACTATCACACAGGTCTCATAATTTATTGTGCCCTCAACACAATCTAAACTTCAAATTCAGGAATTTCAGGTGTCAAATTCATAGACCGATTAGGAAACATTTTACAGCTTTCGTAGTCTATTAATAGAATGTGATCAGACAAATAAGGATACACGGCTATAAATAGATAGTAGGGTTGACATTTTTCGTAAGCAGGATAAATCATCGGATGACAGCTAGACAAATGATCCTAATGCATCGACAAATGATCCCAATGCATAGACTAAGGATATTAATTAATCTAATCAAGAAGGAATGCACTGCTATAGAGTGCAGTAAACATATGTTCTGCACGAATGCGGCGACTTTGCCCTGGCAATATTTTGTAATTCTGCATAAAGTTGATTTTTACAACTAAAAAACGGACTGCATTCCACGACATATAAACGAACCTAGGGGTCTGAATTGAATCCAAGACGTTATATTCTTCATTTAAATATATACCTTTGCCACGCAAAGGGGAAGTAGACGGATCATTTGTAATTAAAGAAAGCGCTCTGATTATTGCGTGAAGACTTACAAAATAGACAGGTAAATAAAAAAGACGAAAGTTTTAAGTAATAGTTTGTAAAAAAATATAAAAATATACAAGGTATATACTAGTTCAAAGTTAATATACCTGTCTGATAGGGATTCATATTCTAGATTATGTTATATGTATAAACTACCATTCGTTCCAGTTTTTTTTTTTCATAAAGTAAATAGGGCCCGGCGTCCGGCGTGTGTCTTCAACAGCTTGATATAAATTTGTGGTCAGGTGAAAATAATGCCAGTTTTGTTACACGTGTTCTGCGTTCCTTTTCTTTGGATATTTTCCAGAGAACATAATTCATCTGGGCGACTAATCATGTCATTTTATTTAACAAGTTTTTATTAACGATTATGGACCAATATATAAATTACGCCATCGATCTAATACAATTTATTACAGGATATAAGTGATTTGTATGGACTGTTTACGTTCAAAACAGATTTGTCTCCTTAACGAAACGGGGTGCCTCATACTTGAAGAGTTAGGTAGATTACGATAATTGCAAATTTTAGCTATTAATTGTCTACGATCTGTATTGTAAAGTATTTATTTAACAGCAGAATAAGATTTATTGCATTGTTTCAAGGTAATCGATTACTGTTTTTATTCATACATGGCGACACGAGTACAAAATTCTTTCGTGTGACCTACGCATAATTTCAACTCCTTGGGCTGCCAGGTATACATGCATTAGTTACATTTTTTTTTTTACAAATCAGAACCTATACTTTGGATAATTTACTCCTCGTCCATTTTTGCCAGAAAATATGGTAAGAAGAAGGTTTATAGGCATGCATACAAATACTTCCTTGTTGCCCTATACTTACGATCTATAGGAGGTCACAGTTAAATATGCGTCATTAGGTCAAATAGTTGTCATTCTTATGGATATTGTTTTATCTTTATTCAGTTTTCTAATCTATCAAATGTGGCAAATGACAGTGACAGCTACGTAAATATTCCATTGTTCTTACTAAAATCAACACCACGAACATACTGATTATGACAGATTGCTAAATTCACGTGCCTTTGAAATTCAATCCTTGTTGTAAGACAATGGCCAAATATCAGAGGGGGAGGGGGAAATCTATAAATACACACACATGCAAGTTTGGCAACGTGGCCTCTATGCGAATACGGTTGCAATTTAAAACTTTTATACCATTCAAAATATTTTTATAATTATACTTTGCCTCAAAGAATGAATGTAAATCATCCTTCCACAATGGCAGCATGACTATACAGACGATATGTATACTTTCTTTCCTGATTTTTAAAATATCGTCTGTAAAATTAGGCAGATATCCTGTAGTAAAAATAGGTTATATTTTTTTAACTATTTAGTTCTAAAGTCATCCAGAAAAAAAATGGTATATCCAACATGATAAAAGTTAAATGTGACTCCACTTCCAAAGTTTTGCTATGCCACAGGATATCGCCCTGATAGTCCTTTTTATGATCAATTGATCATGTTTTGGGGGATATATATATATATATATATATATATATATATATATATATATATATATATATATATATAAATATATATATATATATATATATATATATATATATATATATATATATATATACATACATATATACATACATACATACATACATACATACATACATATCACTCGACTCATGTCAACTTTCTGAGTGATTATGTAAAGTTTACATATCGATAAATCGATTAAATCGATAAATACCCAACCATGATCATTTAATCCTTATAGTTCCAGTTTACTTCCTTTTTGTCGTCATATAAGCAGATATCAAGAAAACATTCACTTTTAGGTAGCTCCAAGTTTTCTTTCATTAGCCTTTAACCGCAACTTGATACATAGCTCGATCTTCGCTATTCAAGAGTAGTTCACCCTTTTTATAGTAATATAGGGTAAAATGCCAGAGCCAGAGCCAGTTATGCCAGTAATTATCATTATTGTAATATATAAAAAATAGGCTGATGCTGTTTATAAAAGGTATTGTCCTTTCTTTTAAAATTACCCTTGTGGATGGCACGTGTTTTTATAACAATCTCTGTTCTTGATTTCTACGCATTTAGATCTTTTAAAAGCAAATTGTGTCCATTTTTTTTATCAGATCCCTTGCTCGACATATGATCCTGACCTTAAATAACGGTCAAGCGTGGTTTGTAAAGCCTGCCATATGCGTTCTATTGGCAAAATGGGTTGAACGTTGAAATGGAGGAATGCCTGTGCAATTACGTGGTTTCAACTTTTGATGGGCCATTTTAATCAAGGGTTACACATTTTGGATGGAAATCAAAAAGACTGGTTGGTCTTGTTATTATTGTGGTGTAAGACGTTGGTTTAACTAAGTTTCACATAAAATTACCTGGTTACTGGGAACCAAAAGTAGTTCGCAGAATTGAACGATGTATAAAAATTCTTGATTAGTATCACATGACCACTCAGACTGCACAAAACTTCGGTCGATTCATAATAATTGGAATTATTAATATTTACTTTCTAAATGTTTTATAAAAAAATATTTAAAAAGTGCAGTCTTTATGCATTTACTAATGTTTACATTTATTGCATAAAATAAAATTTTAACCGTTTAAAATGTGTTTTGATGTATTGTTTAAAATTCGTTCGTATGTAAATACCTAAGTGAGATAATTCGAGTTTGCAACTATCGTTTCGCGGAAATTTACGGCAGGGAATATGATGCCGTCCTGCCCTTGAAAATGTGATTTGACTTTGGAAATGGAGTCACGCTAAGTCTTTTTCTGTTAGATTTACAATGATTTTTTTTCTGTATTACTTTGTGTAGGTGGTCGGGTGGGTGTGCGCGGGCATTTGATTTTCCCCGCCTCGAATACTCTGCCATTATTTTACTACATTAATAGAATTTCAAAAGCCTGTGCCTAAATACAATCATTACCAATTGAAAACAAAGTGGCTGAATCGTCATTGTAACTAGACGAAGGAATAACTGAAGAAATGGCTCATTTCATTTTCTCGACATAACGCGAAATTCAAGAGTAGCCACATAAAAGGAGATGTGATACATTTTGAAATAATGTATGATTGACACTTACAACCAATTCTTTCAATGCATATAATATACTTTGGGATATAAAATATTTACTGAAAATAACAGCGTGTCTGTCCAATCCAATTGTATACTCCGAAGGTAGCTCTGGGTCAACGTTGCTTATTCTACTGATTGGTCTTAACAAATTATACAGTCCCACATCTTCAAGTACATCATGCGATGACATATTAGGGTCTATGCTGATTGCAGTTGAATCCGCCATATACGTGAATATATACAATACTTTTGAGATTTTATCAATAGGGTTCCCGGACTGGTTAAATGGTCTAGTGCTTAGAACGTCTGCTTCGTATGTGGGGCATCGCGGGTTTGAACCCCGGTCAAGTCATACTACCGACTTACAACAACGGTACTAGTTGCCTAGCTTGGCGCTCAGCATTGTTAGGTTAGCATTATGACGACTGGTCGGCCTGGTGCCAGGATAATGTGACCGGGTAGGCCATGATGCTACATGTTTGCGGCATGATGCACCGGTGCTGGATATCACTAGTAACTGCCACACTGCAGATATCGTTGCGATATGACATAAATATTGTAAAAGCTACGCTAAAAATCACACACACACATACACATACATACACGCGCGCACACAGACGGATACATACACAAAAGATGGGTTTCCTATAGCTCTAGGTTTCGTCTGCGACCCGTGCCTAGCGCATTCTTCCTGTATGTTACTTTTAACCATTAAAATCTTAACGTAGTTGTTGTTGTTGTTGTTCTGGGGCTTAACGCCATTTTTCAGCACACGATACATGGCGGCCAGTATCAATGGTGGAGGAAGAAACCGGGAAATCCGCGGAAAGAACCACCGACCCACTAGAATCTACTGGCAAGCTTTCCCACATATCCACATTCGCCGAATATTGGACTCGAACTCACGCAGACAGAGGTAATATGGCAGTGATCTGTAACGGAAAGCGCTTTAGACCACTCAACCACTCAGGGCCCTCAACGTTGAATTCTATTTGCTAATGCATGCTGGAAAAAGTTCCTTTCGAAAGACCCCCCTCCCCCAACATGCTATTTCACTTACAAAATAAAGAATTAGTACATTCTGCCAACATTTCTTAATCCAATGGATAACATTATGCTGCATATTTGTTTTAACTTTAAAAAATGCAACACAGATACCTCCCCCATAAAATATCAATACTTGTGGCCATCCTACTACGTGTTAATCATGACAAAGATAGTTTTTCCTCTCATTCGATCTCATACAGGGAAAGCAGTTGTTAATTACTCGTATTACGAAACTGTTTATAATTTTAGCACATGATGCAATAAAAAATGACGTCTGATTAATAATCGGTAGGTGTTACTGCAAAAACATACTAATAAGGTACTAAAACACGCCCATGGGTGAAAGAATGTTTTTTCATTGCATTATAAGTTTACGCCCAAATGCTACTGACATTGACAACGTAATTAACTCTTGACAAATTCCACAAAATGCATACTACATAGAATTTGTTCATAAACAAACCATACTATTACCGTTTTGTGACTGGTGCTATCAATACAAGGTGTGCAAAATCTCTTGACGTCATAATGTCTATATAAACTATCAGTGAAACATATTATCGTAAACACAACTCAAGGAAAGCTATAGAGATTTTTGTGAGTGAAAAACAATTAGATTTATAAGGCTAATACAAAATTAAAAAGGAGAGCAAGCATCAAAACAGTCCTTTGTAATAATTGTCCAGTATTTCCCCCTTCAGAACAGCATTTATTAGAGTCAGTCTCAAACCGGTACAGCCCCCCCCCCTTATGATAAAAAGTGAACTATGTGAGATCTCTGTTTCAAATAAATGCCCACAAGTTAAATGTCAGACACTATGGTTAACCAACTGTTTGTACGAAAATAAGAATTACTGCCTGTACAAGATAATATTTTTTAAAGGAACCTCTTATACTGCGATGAATATTCCATGCTAAACATTGGTGTCCATTTAAATCATCCATTAAACTTGAAAAATCAAATATGCTTCCTTGTTATTATTTGATATCAAATCACATATTTAACAGACTGCACCGGTGGCCTAGTGGTTAGAGCGTCCGTCTCGGATGTGGGAGGTTGCGGGTTGGAACCCTAGCTGAGTCGTACCAAAAACTTATAAAAATGGCACTAACAACTGTATCACAAGGCGCTCAGCATAAGAGGTTAGTGTTAGGACTGGACGGCCTGGTGAAAAGATGATGTGACGTGGTGAGACATCATGGTAAGTATTTGCGACACGTTGCCCCAGTGCTAGACATCTCTATAAACTGACACTGGGCAGATATCGTAGCAATATGACTGAAAATAATTTAAAACATATTATGCAAAACAGAATGAAATCAACAAGTATTTTTAGTTAACTTCAAAGAAACGTGATAGCTATTTAGTCTAATTACTAATCTCCATAAAGTATGCACTGTTTATAAAATATATCATTTTCAAATAAGTTCGAGCAAATTCTTGATATTAATCCAAATGTTTACTCACAACTGCACATTTTCTGTTCCAGTATATAAGCCTACATTTTTTGTCTTTATTCAATCATCGTGCAATTTGATGTCATAACTAAATCAGATTTTTTGGATTCAGTACCCACACACACGCACGCGCGCACACACATGCACATACGCAAACACATACACACACACTGGCGCGTGCACACACACACACACACACACACACAACCATACGTACACATGTTCATACACACACGCACGCACGCACACTGGGAACTGTGCGCTAGGGATATATAATGCAATGCAAAATGAAATTACACAAATCTTTTTATTTAACCTTGTAAGATGGCCTGGGGCTTTTAGCGATTTCTGTACAACTATTACAATTTAACACAACCTGGTAATAAAAGAACAACAAAAGTCGCATAAAATTGACATAAATTGGATAAATAAGACAAATACATATGCGGAAATAAAAGTATGACAAAACCCTAAAGTTTCCGAAATTGTTTTCTGGCGACAATAACTTTTTCCTACATCGATGGTTATACGAAAAGCTTGCTAACAAGGTTTGGCAGACTCGGTAAATCTGACCAGAAGGTGTTAACATATTTGTATTATAATAAGTGAAAAGATCAAAGACTACTTCAGCATATTAATATGGGATGAAAAGAAGGACAAAAATATGTACGATAAAAAGCTCGAGCTTTATTACATGTTCGACACCAAATCGGACTAACAAGAGTCCATAGAAGAGAGTGACACTCTACTGGCCTAAGATGATCAAAATCTAGAATAAGTCTGTTTCATCTATATATCTGGTAAGTACTGAAATCATCTGGTATTATTTTGAGAAACGCAAACATATTCGATTTGGAAATAAAACATTTTCGCCTGTTGACATATTCATATGAAACCTGTACATGAAACACATTATTCTTTATCATGACCTTTGACCTCGAACCTAATATCACGGATAGAAGCTCATTGAACTTTTATCATATGATATCAAGATATAACCACATGCCAAGTTTGGTTAATATGTATGTGAAATATTTTGAAAACAAAAAAGGAAGCCAAATCCTATATATTTCAGGAATTCTTCATGTTTATCAACCATCTGGATTATAAAATAAATATTCATTCATATTCGTTTTGTGAAATCATGCTAACAAGCCATTTGAGCTAACTGCTTAATTCAAAACTGCTGACCTCATCTTGTTCATTCAAGTGCAACAAAATACAAACTTTGGATAAATTTCACGAATACATGAAATCATGTTGTTCATAACCTCGATGAAGTGAACAAAAATGCGAGCAATGACGTTTGACAATCCATTTTGAAAAACAATCTTGACCCAAAATTTCACGATTGATGCTATAGAACCACACCTTTGTCCTTCAAGGCTAATTAGAAATCCTAATAAGTAATTTAGTGAAAACCTCATTTCGCCAAGTCCATCCGTTTAGGAGAAGGAGTCTTTATCTTGGACATGTTGAAATTTGTTCGATTGGTCCCTTTGAGGAACTTTTCTTTTAGTGTTACGGACGATATCTATACTTTCTTTCTTGATTATTAAAATATCGTCTGTAAAACTAGGCAGATATCCTGTAGCAAAAAGAGGTTATATTTTTTTTTAACTATTTAGTTCTAAAATCATCCCAAAAAATGGTACATCCAACATGATAAAAGTTAAATATTACTCTACTTCCAAAGTTTTGCTATGCCATAGGATATCGCCCCGATAGTCCTTTATATGATTAAATAATCATATATACATATATATATATATATATATATATATATATATATATATATATATATATATAAATATATACATACATACATAAGTACATTTCACTCGACTCAACATATGTCAACTTTCTGAGTGATTATGTAAAGTTTACATATCGATAAATCGATTAAATCGATAAATACCCAACCATGATCATTTAATCCTTATAGTTCCAGTTTACTTCCTTTTTGTCGTCATATTAGCAGATATCAAGAAAACATTCACTTTTAGGTAGCTCCAAGTTTTCTTTCATTAGCCTTTAACCTAAACTTGATACATAGCTCGATCTTCGCTATTCAAGAGTAGTTTACTCTTTTTATAGTAATATAGGGTAAAGTGCCAGAGCCAGGTATTATCATTATTGTAATGTATAAAAATTGGTGTTTATAAAGCCAGTTATGCCATGCAAGAAGATGAACTTATGCGATGATCTTTCCTCTGGTGTTCATTATCACACATTTATTACAGCTTCTCATCCTATTACTACTGACAGGATTTACACGATACTATAAAACCATGTTCATCCTAAGGTCTAGTAGGTACAAAATGAAAATGAAGACTGCGATTTAAAATGTAGCCGACACGGAATCCATATAGTTATCGGAACTACTCATATACGGACGGTTGGAAAAACTCTGGGTTTTACTATGTTCCGAATGAAAATGCTGCCAATCTGTTATCCGATATGACTGCTTGAACAAATGTTTGTATTCATACCGCGATTTCATAGCTAAGACTTCTTATGATGTCTAGTTGATCGTAAAAGAGAATTGTACCCTTTTGACTTCCAATATGGCTGCCGTAGTGGTCATCTTGAAAATCTTGCTATTGCCACTCTTCTAAAAGGGGCATTCATACTGATGTGGGGAATTCGCTGTTTGAATTCTTATGATTTCTAGTTGTTCCTAAATGAAAACAGTGTCTATCTGATATCCAATATAACCGCCACGGAGACAAGCTTTAAAATACGGTTGTCTCTAATCCTCCTAAATGTACAGTTATATTAACATCTTTTTGCTGAAAGACTAATCGAAGATTATGGCAATTTGACACTCAATAAGTGCGACATCAGTGCTATTTGACTCTTTTGGTGTCTCTTACTGATATTCATAAAGAACCAATTATCAGATTGACACAAGGTGTTAGCTAAAAGATTTCTAAATAATGCCAGTTTGTCCTTAAATTAAAATGGTGCCTGTCAAATATTCAATATGGCCACCAAAGCGGCCATCTTGACACTTTTGCTGTCACTACTCTTCTTCAACAGATGTTCATATCAGCTTAGGATTTTAGCAAAAGACAACGTATAATGTCTAATTGGTCCTTAACGGAAATGGTGCTGATCTAACATCCAACATGGCCACCATGGCATTCATCTTGAAAATCTTTTTATCGCTTCTCCTTCTGAAGTGATGGTTGCATCGTCATGGAGTTTCACAATAAGACTTCTCATAATGTTTGTTTGGTCTTAAATGGAAATGGTGCTCGTTTTACATCCAATATAACGATCAAAGCGGCAGGAAGTTATATTAAAATACTCGGGTGGGACGTACGGGAATTAACATTATGCCGTAGGTTAACATGTGTTTAAATAAAGTATCGTAGAAAACCTTAAACAAGGTAAGACAGCCTAATACTTTTCTATGCATGATATATTCTTTTGTTCACTGTTTACTTTTTGAATTTATTTACTGTTATTCCTCATCAGTATCTTCTAGCTGTCCTATCTTCGTGTATTTCTCAACGGGTATGGATTCTTCTTCTGTTTCTGATTCTGAACAACAATCTTCTCTTCCTTCTCCAAGTTTCTTTCATTTTAGGTCACCGAAGACCATAGTCATTTCTCCTCTCAATGACAACAGGTATAATTAACGCTCTCTTTTCACTAGTCTTTCCTGGTCGTTGACGTTGTGGATATTATGGAGCCCAATGTCCTTTATCTTTACAAATAGGAACTATCTTGACTTATATATCTAGAGGAATAGTCTTTCTTCTTATCTGAAGTATATATTCAAATGACTCTGTGAATCTTTGACCTGAAAGGCAATTTGTTTTGACTTTCATCTTTTTCACAATCTGATCGATAACGGGGATTTAGAAGACATCCAGACGGAGTACGAATTCTAGTGATGCCTATTTCACGGATGTCGTACTGTTTTTCCTCAAAGAAACATGAAAAGTCCATTCTCATGCTTCACCTGGAAAAAAATTCTGCAAGAAGACATGCCGCGACGCCCGAGGATAGAAAATCAAGGATACCTGAGTGAGAGAAATAGCGTAGCACGATTACAATCGACGTATTATAACGGATCTAGAATTTAGATGTGTTACCGAATGTTACGACGAATTAGCCATTGAGCATTTGAATCCACATGACAGTTTGTTTGGATGACGAACCAATGCGACATGCTTGTTGTACGACATGAACGAATCTCAAGGAAAAGAAACCATACACATTCATGTGTGTTCTTTGCATCCTTGGGTTTACAAATATGCTCGACTTTCCATCAGTCACCCTGAAATGCTCACAGAACATAATGACGTAAAACACATTTGTCAATATGAAGGTTGACTCAAACAAAAAGTCATACCCACCTGTACCATCCTGTTTCACCACAGTATTGCCAAGGAAAACTGACGTTTCCTTCATGTCGTGCGTGTGGCAAAACGTGTAATCAAGACCAACCTTGAAGAACGTGTTTTGAGAGGAAAGTGGGCGTTTGTCGAATATTTTTCAAGATGGTGGCCATCTTTAAGTTTTATTAATAATCCTCCAGAAAGGACTATCGTATCTCCATGTGGTTTTCACTACAAGACTTGTGACCTCTACCTGGTACTAAATGAAAGTGGTAGCGCTCGGTTCAATATGGTAGTAAAATCTATTTTATATGGCAGTAAAATTTATTTTAATTACTACTTCTTTTAAACGGACAATCATTGCTACACAGAGAGTTCACCAAAATATTTCTTAATACGTGTGGTTGGCACCTAGTAAAAATAACTCCGATCTAACATATACTATGCTAATTTGAAAACCTTATTATGATAGTTTCATCTTTTTTTATTATTTGTTTTTTTTTGTGTGCAGAATATTAAAACTATCTCTGAATGCTTGTACAACGAAAAGATTTTCAAGATGGCACAATTCACAATATATACCAGCCAGGCAACATAATGTCTTCTGGAGAAATCCCTATCCTGGAAAATTAGCAACATTTTCAAGATGGTGCCATGGAGGCCATATTGGATGGCATATCAGCACTACCTACATCCGACATGAAATCTACTACTAGTACCCGATGTCTATACAGCTGCATTATGGAGAAAACGCGATAACAAATTGTTCAAGATAGCTGATTTATCGGCCCTGTTGGAGTCTGATCAGCGCCATTTTCAGTTGGCCCAACTAAACAGCTTAATACGTCCTTTAGTAAAAACATCATGTCGTTGACCAGTTGAGGCAAAAATATATTCAGTCAAACCGTGCTATAAACATATAATAAAACTGATGTAAAACATGTTACCCAACTACCTTACATACACCTATGTTCAAATTAGGCATAAAACAACTTCGAAATGAACAGATAACAAATCAAAAGTAAATCAATTTAAGCTCCAATCAACAACGTGACTATACAATATACAAAATGCACTTGGGCTAAGGGCGAATTGTAAGAGGATAATTTATTACCAACAGGCTATATAGCGAGCATGCGATGGCTAAGATCTTGCTGTCTGAATGAACACATACTACACTGTTTGTACTTTTAATTTTAAGTTTTAAAGGTTAAAAAAAATTAAAGATCTTGAAGAATTAAGTCTGGACCAGTGATACATTCATTGCAAAAAAAAAAAATAAAGCAATTTCTAATTTCAAACCAATGATTACAGAAACAATTTTAAAGTGCGTCCGAGTTTATTTTCCGTAAATCTCTTTCTCGTCAATGAGTCATAAGTGAAATAGTTGAAACTATGCACAGATTTCAGCATTAAAAGTTAAACAATAAATCTAACAAATGTCCATGCACGGAGGATGTAATACATCAATCTATGCAAATGAAAATCCCAAGGAAACCACAAAATGCGTGAAATATGCCAACAATGCTATCTGTAAATCACGCTAGTTTGCGCGTAAATCATACAAGCTGTTATCAGTATTTCAACACTGTCTGGGATCAAGACTTAGTCTGTTTTCAATTCAATCTTTCATTTACTTGACCGACCTCATCCTAAATTACTGGCAAGTAAAACTTCTAACTAAAACTGAAATGCGACCTATCATTCAGAGGATTTCTGCAATATTTTACTCGCAAAATTGAAACTGACTATCCCCGTATATATAAACAACATGGAGTCTTACCTGTTGTTACCGTATAATGCGCTGGCAGATCTCGGACTCGACTTAGAAGCGAGTACATACAGTCTCTAAGTAATTTGTGTGTGTGTGTGTGTGTGTGTGTGTGTGTGTATGTGTATGTGTGTGTGATTTGGATTTTTAATGTAGCTCTAAATTTTGTTCAATCAAATTACTACGATGTCTAAAGTGTGGCAGTTTATAATGATGTCTAGCACTGGGGAATCATGCCGCAGACATTTAGCACCATACCACACCTAGTCACATTATCCTGACACCAGGCCGACCAGTCATAAAACTAACCTCTTAATGCTGAGCGCCTAGCGAGGCAGCTAGTAATACCATTTTTATAATTCTTTGGTATAACTCGGCTAGTGTCCGAAAGCACGATCTCCAGCATCCGGGACGGGTGCTCTAACAGCTAGGCCACCCGAGCGGTCTCGTCTTTAGATAATTACGAGTGCTACGAAATTAACGATGTCTTCCAGAGGTTTTGCACAATGAATGTTAATTCGCTGTTCTTACAAAGTATGATGATGCATTATTTTTGTAACTAAATTATATTGTTTAAAAACCAAGTGCAGTTTGTAGGTAATAATCCAAAGGAAAGAAACCAAAAAACAGCATAAACCCTCATCTGTTAGTGAATCATGGAACGGCTTCAGGGTCTATGTTGTTTCCAATTCTTCTCGACTTTAGAATAGATAATAAATGTAGTTGTTAAATTTATTTTGTTGTTCTATCAACTAACTCAATGTCGGAAAAGTAATATTTCACTCTAACAGAGAAGGAACACCTCTGGGTCCGCTCAGTTAGCAGTAGGAATCGACTTATAATCAAGCATAGAAGGTATGAAGACAACACAACCACTCGATACTTATAAAAGGTCGTATGTACATTCTGGACTTTGTTGCTTTCTTTTCTTTTCTCACAAAAACGTTCTTAAGCTACACATATTTAAAAAAAATGTCGACCGGTTGTCAGAATATGGTTAAGCATCTTACAACTATAAGCCAAATGAAAAAGGTAAACATTTTTATCTTGATTTTCTCACGATCGTATAAAAAAACACAACATTTGGATCACCTGACAAGATAATGGTCACTCTTGACCCTTACAATAGGTCTTTCTGACATCTACAATAATTACAGGTATCCGTACTGAGAATAGCTTGAGATCACGTCCCAAGTCAATGTTGTCGATAAAGCGCGACAGTGATATCCCTTTGTATTTACCTTTCTTTCTAGCTAAACACTATCCGTCTATCTTCTACCTACGTAGTATGTACGAACGTACGTACGTACGTATGTATGTATGCATCCATGCATGTATGTATGCATGTATGACTGTATGTATTAAGTACTCACTTTCGTACGTTCACATCCATCCATCCATGAGCACTCGTTCTATTTCTTTATATCTAGACAAAGCTACCTCTATTCTCGGTGCCCCAATTACCATTTCGATAGTCAATATTAGCCAATAAATAAGATTGTTTTTTTTATTTTGTTTTCCTTTCATGACACTTCATACTATAGCAACAGTTCTTCAAAATTTTTATTCTCACCTTTGCAGATACAAGATTTCGTTGAAAATTTTGGTGTCCAAAACATCGTCGGAAATCGGCGAACTATTTTATATCTTTATGGCATTCGTACCTGAAACTGAAGGCATTTACTTTCATGGGACGAAAGCGATTTTTATCGCCGATAACCTTAACTTAGATACAGAAAAAAAAAATCGTCAGCTCTCTTACTTTGTTATAGTTAGCTACAATGGTCAAAGTTTACTAGACACATTAATTTTGACTGTTTTTTTTTTTCAGAAGGAAGGCAGCCGCACATTCGAAACACATTTTCTCGCGAATGTACTTGTCAGATGCTATCAAAGCTACTGGCAAATGTAACAAAAGAGACATACAGCTGAAAATGGTCGAAAAGACTGCACATTATTCGACGAGAAAAAGAAAATTTTATTTACAAATATAAAATCATAACAATGGCTCATAATTTTTTCATGTAAACGGTGTTTTCTACATTTTCATTAAAAGCGGTATGCAAGTCTGAATGTAAAGGTATACCTCTAGTTCATTGTCCTTAGTGTGATCTCATTTTTGTTTATTTTTTTTACTAAATATGACTAAGGTCATTACAACATTCAAGTCATACAAGGAACAGTTTGAAAGCCAAAGCCTTGTTTAAACGGTGCGCTGGTTTTAATGACAAAGTCACATGATCTGACATCACTTACGTCGCAACCTCTTCCATTTCTTCTCGAGGTCACATTGCCATGCATAAACTCTTTAAGAAATGAACAATTCGACCCATCTAACACTGCAAGATAACCATGTCGCCATTCAGTATACAATTTTGTTCCACTACTTTAAAAAAATCTGATTGAAATCAGATCACCGGTCTCCTACCTAAGGATTTGACAACGACCGCTTAAAAGCCATGTTCTGGTGACCTTAAAATTATCCATTAAAAATGCAACTTTTAAAAATCTGAACGTGAATTAAATCAACCGATACACATTCATGCTCTTCATCCACAGTGCTGTCTCCAAACGCAGATATTAGACTTCATCTAATTGGTTGATAAAATTAGCGATTATGGTAATAGCATAGCTAACGTAACATGAACCGTAAGCGGTTGCTTTCAGATCTTCGTGTATAACAGCGGAGATCTGATTTTAATCAGATTGCATACTAAATAGCCATTCAGCAAAGAAAAGCTAAAGAAGGATCTAGAATAAGCCGCACATAGTCTTATATATAAGATCTCATTAATCGTCATTCGATCAACATGCTCTTAGAGTAAATGTGTCCAGCTTTACATTAACTGATCAACTCATGGCGCTAATTAGTATGCACTGGTATGAGGTGTTTCAAAGAACAGGCATTAATTAATAGACAATTCGTTCTTTCTTCTCACGCAGATGTAGAATTCACGAAAATGAACTTTTCGGGTGAAAAGGGAATCAATTTTTGTTAAAATATGGGAAAACAGCTTTACTATGACAAAGTATATTGTTCCGAAATCTGATCGTCTTTTGAGGTTATTCACGCTAAAAAAAAGAATGAAATAGTATATCAGTTTTGCATTTTTTCGTTCTATAATTCTGACTGATTTAATATTTGACAAGTGCTTGCTGCATTAGTATCGGTAATTTTCATTTCTATAACCAATTATCTAACTTAGAAAACCAGTGTAATCTTTTATCATGCATGTTTGTTTTGTTTCATAAAAAATTTGTTAAAAAAAAAATAGGTCAAAAAAATTGGAAGCTTAACGGCGTCAGTTTTCCTATTAGCTTCTTGTACTGTATTTGCTAATTTTTAACACAAACAAGAATATCAATGGAAGTTTACCCTGGAACATACCACAGCCGGGATCAAACAGGAAAATTTGGGATGAATCGATTTTCTATCCATGTTGGGAAATGTCAAGCAAACGATTACTTGAGTTTAGAATTTATATAAATGACTGGAAAAACGCTTATTTATTTCTTTTATCTTATTACA